>JADLZL010005831.1:0-153301 GCA_015844335.1 Chrysopogon serrulatus
CTGTTAAATACAAAATCGGGCGTGTCGGATGAGACCCGGGCAGTTTCGTATATACCACGAAGCCACTTACGGCGACATACGGCTATAGAAGGCATGCGCCAATCATGCATGTGATTCATTCGGCTAATATGAGGGTGAAACAGCGTAATACATTGATTGCGAGCGTGCATGTATGAGAAGACATGTTTGAGCAAGTGAAAGTTAACTTCGAATTGAAGCATAACCAAGCTCGGCAATACGGTAGGCTTCGGGGTCCATGAAGAAGGAACGTGCAAATTATCACGACTAAACTAATCAAAGACTTTTGCATACGCCGCCGCGATACCCGATCCTATCAAAGTCTAATTGTTTCTAACATGCAAGAACCCGCAACATGTAACAATCTAGATTGATCAATTCGACTACGTGAGCATACGATCTATTTATCATGATAATATAAGAGTAAAGAACATTAGAGAGCAAATAGATCTATAAAATAAGAAGCGAAACCGATCAAATCTAGATTGGGCAAAAGAGTGTTACAAATAAATAAAATATTGAAGTCATGCAACACGTGATAACTTAATGAATCTACTAGATCTTGCCAAATCTATGAGGCCGATAACTAATCCTTGAGCCGGATCCTAGCTTTGCCGCCGCGACTCACGATCTAACCAAGAATCGATAACTATCTTGCCTCGCTAAGCTATCAAGCGGGCCTTTGCCGCCGCGGCCATCTAGTCGAGATAGACAAAGCATAAGCAAAGACTTCTTGATCATCAAGTAGGCGCTGCCGCCGCGGCCATCCCATCGAGGCGAACAAGACTACTTGCATCAAGATCTAAATCCACCGCATGATACTAGACATGATAGCAAGGTTGCGGAACTTTACGGAGGTCGGACGGATCGATGGCTCCTCTCGAAGAACTTCGGCGACACGACAAAAGGACTCGAAGCGTGGTACGGGGCGGTTGTATTGATTTGATTGTGTATCCATTTACAATGGTCGGGGTCTATATTTATACCACTGGACATAACATGAATCCTAAGAGATTACGATGTACACAATATGTTAAAGGTAACTCAAAAATGCGGCGAGACTCTTGCTATAATTCTCTTGAGTCCTCGATTATCGTTTTTCTCCTTCTATTCGACTTCTCGCTTGCCACCTTTCGCTTCCCGAATGGAGCCATTGTCTTCAAAGATAGCCGACCGCACCAATGCTTGCCGAATCACCCGAGTCAATAGCATATCCGCTTGCCGAATAGCTCAAAGTTAGCCGAGGCCGCACACTCATTTGCGAACACGTTGGATTTACGCTTTTTATAGACTTTTACCGAATCGGCCCACCTGTCATTGGTTTTACCAAAATCCGGTGTTAACACATGCCCCTCAATTTCGGGATAAAAAGTAATTTTATTCGAATTGAATTACTGACTCTTTTCTCATTTAGGTCAACTTTGTTTCAACTCCGTAGCCGCCACTCAAAATCTGATTCTTCTTCGTTCTAGATTCGAGCCTACTTTCAATCCCCAATGGCGACCCTTGATGGAGTTCGAGGTATTTTGATTCCTTTCATGTATTCGGCAAATTTTCTTTGATCTTTCATCTCCCGATTCTCTTTTTCGGCCGTATTATCTTTTTGAAGGAGTACAAGGACGGATTTTTGATCCCTTATGCCCCCAATCTGATTCGTACTTTTTGGGTCCGATGGGAGACTCCAACCCAATCGAATTTGTGGAGAAAGAAACTTCGAGGATCCCTTTCAAATCTGGAATTGCTCCTCGAGCAGATGGCCAAGCACTTTCAAACCTGGCCTTTCCCTCCGATCTTTGGATGGCGGCGGTGGTACCAAAGGATCTTGAACAAGAGTAGCGATCCATTGGGACTCCGGGATATCGGCCTTTGCTTAGAGTTATCCCTTTCGGGAACACCTCGGAATGATTCTCTTTCGATAGCGACTTCCCACTTACGGTCGATGCTACCAATGCTTTCATTTTTGTCATGGCCCAATGTCTTTTACTTTGGCTGATATATTCATGATGACCGGCCTTAATGTGACAGAGCGGTATATCCTTCCAAATATAAGCACAATAGCAAACGGAAGGCGATCAAATGCGGAAGTGGATGGACCAAGTACATCCAAACATATATGTCAACTGGTCTTTGTGGTGACAAAGAATATAAGGCCTTTTAAACATGTGGCTATGCAGATTCATCTTTTGTGGCAAATCCAATGAGCCAACTCTCAATCACATGGTCATGGCCGAGGAGGCTGCGGGAACTTTAATTCCTACGGGCAAATATCTTCTGGGAGGCTGTCTATCACATGATGCATCGGATCATTGTTGGATCGTCAACATGGGGAAATTCATTGTGTGAATGGTCCACGGTGGTTTGTGCAGATGTGGCTACAATTGTACATGCACCGGATAGTCTCCGTGGACCTTAACACTTTGGGTTTTCCTTACATCAATGATGATGAGGATGGCCAAATGAAAAGCTTTGTCAAACTTATGGAGAAGCGGCCAGCCGCCATTACCATTGATATAGATCTTGGCCATCTATTCAAGTTATTCTTTAAGGGCTTCAATCATGTGATATGGCTCCCTTACGGAGAAAGTGACACTTTGACTCTGCCTTGCAAATTCAGCTATGAGTGAGGCTGCTTTCGAGGCAGGGGTTGCTACAAAGATCTTCAATTCTTTCATTAAGTCACGTGTCTTGCGCCGAGAATTTCATCATGGGAGGTTCTTTGAATCCTTCCTATGAATTTTATAACCCAAATATGTTTGCCGGGCAATTGGGCTGTGGGCAGCTGCCCCCAAGGCTATTTTTTTCAACCACCATCATAAGGCCCGAGAGAGAATAGGAGATGAAATGGAGGCCAAAAGGGTTTTTGAGCTTGGATGGGATCTGTCGGAATTCATGCCCTTACCTTTGGGATTAATAGAAGCTGCCCATCCTTTGTTTTCCTCTTGGTGGCAAGAATGGCGTGCTCATATTTTTAACATGCCGGTGCACCCTTTGTGTCAAGATTTGTATGCTCAATTTGATTCGACGGTGAGGTAACTTTCTTCATACTCCACGGTTACCTCTTTTTTCGACTTTGTTCTTAATTTCAGTATTGTCTTGTCTTTTTGCGGGATCTGAGCCTACCCCTCCTTCACAAGTAGTCCAATATTACCAAATTTGGACCCATCCACGCCTTTAGGTTTTAATGCTCCATCCCCGGCAACCCTCATGAAAACACCGGCAGCTCACGGAGTGCGGCTTCTTGAGAAAAGGAGAAGGCAAGAGGAAAGCTATTACCGGATCAAGCAGAGATATTAATGTGCCCGGAGAAGAACAAGATCCAAGAAAGCTAAGCTCTCTCCCAAGGTATACTCTCGGTCAGTTCTGTTACGAACTATGATGGGGCTTATTTTACTTATTATATGTTTTTCTTGACCCATGTGTCAGCCTTCAAACTCGGCCAATGTGTTGAGAATTACTTTGAAACATCTTCTCGGGCTCACGAAGATGTTGAAACTCAAGAGGAGGATCGAGAGACTCAAGAGCCTTGGCCATACGGTGATTACCTTCTTAAGCGATTGTTCCCCTTTTTACACCAAATGAACTGATTTTGTCACTTGATACTCGAAGCGGATCATTCCTGGATAAAATGGCGGAAGAATCTCCTCCTCATGCTTCTATTGATAGTGCGAGAAATTCGCAAGGCTATTGGTCATATTGGTAATAATGTTTTCTACACATTTTCTCTTCTTCCTTACGCCAAGATTTATCTCTTGCATTTTGCATCTCATTACTTATTTTAGGATGATATCTTGGATGACATAGCGAAGGATCTTCCCCTCATCGGGCTTCAAGTTCATCTTCTCGGGCATTCAGCTAAGCCCTCAATCAAGCCGGGGACAGGAATCACCCTGAAGAAGCTTACGCACAAAAGGTAATACTTTATTTTATTGATCTCTCAAATAATTCGATCAATCGGCTAATGGTTCTCCTTCTTAAAGGATGATGCTAAGCCCATTTGTCGCCTACTCTTTCACCATTGAAGAGTACATTAATGAGGGTGGTGAAGAGGCTACTTCTCGGCCGAGATTATCGGCCAGAGAACCAAGCTCGGCTAAAGGAGATATCCCTCTTTTGGCCAAAGATATAAATGCTCGTTCAAGATGCGGTCGGATAAGAGAACTGGTTAAGCTTATTGACCAAGATATCCCTCAACTCTCAAGGTCTCTCTAGAATGCGCAACTTCGTCTTGATGATCACCTTGGCAAGGTCGGGAGAGCAAATAGGAACATAGCCTCTAGAGCCGCTCCGCAGAATGATAATCGACCAAAAGCATCAAGTTAAAGAAGCGCACTCTCAGATTCATTCGCTAAGCGTCTTTGGTAACTCTGGAACTGGCGGTAGCCATGGAGGAGGAGAAGGCCAAGTTGGAAGCTCAATTGGCTCAATTGAATGTGAAAATCCAATCTCACAAAGATAAAATTGCCACCTTGCCGAACTCTATAGATGCGGCCAAGACAAAGATATCATCGTCATCAAGGAGCATCGCCAGATCAAAAACCGGGCTTACGAGAATCGAGTTCAAGGCGATGACAAGAAGGTGCTCAAGAAATCGGCCGAATTAGGGATGATATCATAGAGCGCAATCAAACTGTTCTTAAATGAGTAAAACATTCGACTTGTAACACCTTTGTGATTTTTTAAACAATTGTATTCTTTGTTGTACTTTGGTTTTTCCATTCTTGTCGGTGATGACATAGCCGAATATTCTTAAGCTTCCCGAATAGACAGACGGCCATCATTACGGATTTCCGATCGGAGGATTAGCCGATTCTTCCGAACCGTCGCTTTCGATTTGGCCCGATCCGTGCTGGCCCAAAGAGAAGTAAACCCTACTTTGTCGTTTGGTATACTCCGAGTCGTGCGCCACGAACTCCATTTTGGCCTATAAATAAAGCCCTCTTCCGACTTCCACCACCATCGCCGGTTAGCATTCATCATCATCTTCTCATCTTCTCGCCGAAACTTTTAGGAAGAAAACCCCACCTCCAAATCGCCAATGTCGAGCGCGGTGACCATGGGAAGCGTCTGGCGAGGGAGAGGCCGGAGGGAGCAGGCGCGGCGTCGGCAACGCCATGGGTAAGATTAATCTGCCATCTTCGTGTGTTCTTGTTCACTGTTCATCTTCTAACCTTTCGGTTCTTCCTCTTCCTCGGGCCGCGAGTCATCACGGGGCAATACCATCTGCTGCCCCCAATGGTGGTGACTCAACCAGGGGCACCTCCGACCAACCGGTGTTTGTCTCCGGCTCCTCGAGTTCGTCGAGCTCTTACGAGTCCGACAACTCATACAACACCAACCCTTGGGGTCGGGCGGAACCGAGGGCGAGGACCCTTTGTACATTCATGAGGAGGCGCTCGGTTCCGCAAGGAAGCGGGACGAAGCCCGGACCGGTGGCGGCGTCTCCAAGCGGTTCGGCATTGCGCAAGCCGAATGGGAGGATCGGCGCCAAGCGAGCGCTCACACGCCATAAGCGGGTTCGGCATTACATAGATTTCTTTTTCTCTCTCGGTCCTCTTCGCCGCAATGATTAGCTTTTCATCTTTCAGCACTTTCTCGCGGAGAACGGCGGTTGAAGGCGGCAGCAACCCGGGCGGGTGACAAGGTGAATGCCCAGGGGAGAAACTCCCGAGGCACGCCTGGATGCCATGGATGGCCGTGTCGATCAAAGCCGTCATCCAAGGTGTCCACCTTGGTGTGTCCCTCGGCCTGGCGGCGATGTCCTCTCGCACCAATGAGGACTATTGCATTCGGGCCGTTGGATTTTGGTGAAGGTCATCCTCACGAGGTGGAGGACATCGAGGAGCAAATTGAGCTCTACGGGGACCATAAGCACGCCCTTGCCGAATCCACCAATCCCAATCTGTTCTTAATAAGTTGTTCGGGGAGTAGTTTGTAACTAGGGATTGATCGTGAATAATGAAATCATCTTCGAGAATGTGTCTTGTTTATGATCTTGTGTTGATCGCTAAATGAATGCCTTGATGTGTCCTCTTTGATTCGGAAAGTTCTTGAGTGATTTTCCCGAATGCGGTGACATCACTTTAGTCGATTAGATCTTAGTCTTACGCCACAAAGCGATTTGATGAGTCGAGCAGCGGTATCATTCAGGATTTCATCTTTCTCTTTTCCGATAAACCAACCGGTCGAGAATGTTGAGGTCAACATAAGATCATTCGGCTATATTTTGAACCGAAGGCGACACAAATCATATCGGCTATTTACCAACTTCATATTTTTTTTCACTAAAGGCGATGTTATCTCATCTACTGTTTGATTCAAATTCTCTTTTCGAACCAACTTCGATCTTTGGGGTAATATTTTTTAAGATATCGTCCGTTGATAGCTCGGTAAATTCTTCCCAAAAAAAGTCTTCAAAATATATGCATTGCCAGCACGCATCTTTCTATCCGAAAGGGCCCTTCCCAATTTGGAGACCACTTGCCGAATGCCCCGTCTTTTCGATCCAATTGGCAGTATAGTTTTCTAAACTAGTTCACCTTCCAAGAATTGCTTTTCTCTAACTTTTTCTTGTTATAATATCGGGCAACACGTATTTTATTCTTCTCAATATTTTCCAATGCCCCGATCACGAATGAAATGTAAATCTTCCAATTCATCTATCATCAAATTTGTATAATCTTCTTTTTCCAAATCTTTTTGCAACATAACTCTTTTTGAACCCGATTTGCAATTCCCATGGTAAGACAAGCATGATGCCCGTAAACCAATTCATAAGGAGATGTTCGAGTTGACCCATGACAAGCCATCCGATAAGCCCACAATGCTTCATTGAGAACCAAATGCCATCTCTTCGGTTTCTCATCAATCTTCTTTTGAATGATCTTGATCATAATCTTATTGGATGCTTACGCTTGCCCATTGGCTTGTGCATAATAAGGAGAAGAATTATACAGCTTGATCCCCATGTCTTCGGCAAAGTCGCAAAATTCGAAGAAGTAAACTGGGTTCCTTGATCGGTTGTTATAGTTTGAGAGATTCGAACCTATAAATTATATGCTCTTTAACAAAACTGATCATATTTTTCGATGTAATTTTCTTCAAAGGGATGGCTTCGACCCATTTAGTAAAATAATACGTGGCCGGGAGCACAAACTTATGCCCTTTGCTCGAAGGAGGATGTATCGACCAATTAAATCTATGCCCCATCCTCTAAATGGCCAAGGTTTGATTATTGGGTTCATAACAGATCTTTGGAGCCTTTTGAATATTGCCAAATTTTTGACAATCATGACATCCTTTATAATAGTCAAAGCAATCTTCAAAGCATAGTTGGCCAAAAATAACCCGGTTCTCGAATTATCCATTTCATTCGGTAAGGTGATTGATGTGCACCACATAATCCTTCATGCACTTCATACATCACCTTTCGGCCTCTTCTTGACTTAGACACTTGAGCAATACTCCATCTATAGATTTGTAATACAAGTGATCATTGAGAAGGACGAACTTAAGGGCTTTGTACCCGAGCTTTCGGGTAACTTTCTGCGATGGATCCTTCGGATATTTGATGATTTCATGCCTCCAATCGCCAACCACCTGTTCAAGCATCCGGAACATTCTCTCCTATAGTGAAGACTTCTTGATTTTCACTATATCCGAGGAAAAGCTTGATTTGGGCCAACCTATTTGCTTCTTCATTATGCCCCCTAGAGATATGATGCAAGGTTGCTACCCGAAAGCTTTTTAAAAGTTCCCGGCATTCCTCATAGTATTCTCTTAGCGTCATTCTTACACTCATATTGGCCAATCAAGCTGGTTGATCACCATTTCGTAGTCTCCAAAGATTTTTCAACGGCGGCGGCTTTTATCTCTACAAGAAGCCGAAGCCCTCTAAGCAATGCTTCATACTCTGCTTGATTGTTAGTCACATGAAATTCAATAGGAATAGCATACTCAAAAGTTATTCCCCGTGGAGAAACTAATAGAATGCGGCGCCCCCACCTTTCTTTGCAAGATGAACCATCGAAAAATAGAGTCCAAGGTACAATGCCTACTATATTGTTGCTAAGGTCATAATGTTGCGTAATAAAATCAGCAACAATTTGACCCTTCACCGCTTTTTGCCGATTCGTATTTTAAATCAAATTCGACAAAGCCAAAATCCATTTGCCAATTCTTCCATTTAAAATTGGCATTGACAACATATGCTTGATCACATCATGACTTGAAATAATCACGCATTCGGCTTTTAATAAATAATGCCGAAGCTTAGTACATGAGTAATACACACACAAGCACAATTTTTCCATAGCCGAATATCTTGTCTCCGGGTCTAACAACTTTTCGGCTAAGATAAGCTATGACTCGCTCCTTCCCTTCATACTCTTGCATGAGGGCCGATCCTATCGTTAGGGTATCGGCCGCCACGCACAACTTGAAAGGCTTGTTAAGTTGTGGAGGTACCAAAACCGGTGGTGCCTTCATGTATTCTTTAATTTCATCAAAAGCCTTTTGTTGCACGTCACCCCATACAAATTCTTGATTTCTCTTGAGCTTTAATAATGGAGAAAAGGGCAAGATTCTTTTCGATAAATTGAAATGAACCTTCTTACGAAATTGATCTTGCCGCGAGGGGCTGTAATTTCGTGAGATTAGTTGGGGAACAACTTTATCTATTGCTTCCATGCTCTTCTTTCCAACTTCAATTCCTCCTTTATGAATAAGGAATCCCAAGAACTCACCGGTGATACTCGAAAGCACATTTGTTTGGATTCATCTTCAAACCATGTTTTCTAGTGCATTCCAAAGTTCTTCTTAGATCGCTAAATGTTTCTCATAGTCTTTAGATTTGACTACTACATCATCAATGTAGATCTCCACAATTTTGCCGATCAACTCATGAAATATATAATTCATGGCTCTTTGATAAGTTGCACCGGCATTCTTCAATCCAAACGTCATTACAATCCATTCAAATAAACCAATGTGGCGGGGCATCTAAAAGCCGTTTTTGAAATATCTTCTATTGCCATGAAGATCCGATTATAGCCAAGCATTACCATCCATAAAACTAATAACTTCATACCCGGCCTGCTGCGTCTACTAACAAATCGGCAATTGGCATCGGATACCCATCCATTGGAGTGGCCTTGTTAAGATCTCTCAAGTCTATACAAACTCTCATCTTCCCATTCTTCTTGTAAAGCGGGAACTATATTCGAAATCCAATCTGCGTATCCGCACGGCCGAATGAAGTTTGCTTCTAATAGTCTTTCAATCTCCTTCTTCACATCGGCAAGTACCTCTTCTTTATAGATCTTCCTCGGAGGTTGTTTATAGGGTCGATACCCGACTTAATAGGTATCGATGATGCTCAACAATAGAACGATCTAATCCGGGCATCTCTGTATAATCCCAAGCAAAGCAATCTTTAAACTCCTTGAGAAGATTTACTAATTGCTCTCTACATTACGGACTCAAATTTGCACTAATGTACATCGGCCTTGATTTGGACTCATCGCCAACATTTATCTCTTCTAATTTGTCGGCCGACATAAAACCGTGTCCCAACTTTCCTTTGTTGCCATCGATTGGGTTACCCATCAAAAATTCTTGTTCGAGCCGATCGCTTGGATCGGTTGTTGATCCTTGTTGAATACATTAACGGGACCTTCTTTCCATACTTTGCGGAAAAACAATCAACACCATCATATTCCCAATAAGCTGGCTCCGAAGCAGCCACACTTACCGAATCATCGGCATGTATGATCTCCACGTCATCCCCTATCCATTGAATAAGGATTTGGTGCATAGTTGAAGGAATACAAACAATTAGCATGAATCCGGTCTCTCCCAAGAAGCAAACTGTATGCCCCTTGCCGTCAATGACGAAGAACGTAGTGATCGGGGTTTTAGACCCAATCATCAACTCAACATGCACGGCTCCTCGAGTATCGGAAGGATTGCCAAACAAAGTCTCTAAGGATCATGTCGGTTTTAAGCAAATCTTCATCCGTCATCCCGAGCTTTCTAAACGTGGAATATGGCATTATATTGATAGCAGCTCCTCCATCAACAAACATCTTGGTCGAGGCTTCCCATTGGCGTATCCTTTCACGTAAAAGCGGTTTCAAGTGACGATGTTTGGCCGGCTTGTCAAAAGTTGCTTGTCGTGTTAGTATAAGCCGAGCCATTAGATCCTCGAAACTCACTTTCATCAAAATCGGAGTAAATCTCCTCTTGTACTTCTTGATTGTCGGGAGCTATGAATTCCGATGGGAGGAAGAAAGCCATGCATGCATCACCCGAAGGACCCTTCTCATCGGATTTCTTCTTTGGGCGCCATTCCTTCTTTTCTTACGCAATGGACTGTTCCAGCTCTTTGTTTCTTAATCATTTGCACTCTCCTCTTCGACTTTTCCTCAACCCCGATGGGCACCATTGCCCTTTACGCCATCTATATCCATGAGTATTTCCTTCCCCATCGTACTCCGGGATGAACCCAATGCTGATCCGCGAATCTCTTCTTTCGATGATCAAAGTTATTTAATTTTATACGCCGATCGTCCTCAGGAAATTGAACTCCAAGTCTTTCATGGACTGGTCGGCGGTTGACTCGAGGCGCTCTGTAGCCATAATACGATCACTTTGCATTACGGGCAATTGTTTCTAGCAGCGGCTTCAAGCCTTCATTCCAACAATGCTTAAAGAATGAACAACCCCAATGAGACTGTTCTAGTTCCCTCATATATGTTCTTCTTGTTCTCGGTGGTACATCTCTTCTTCATATCTCCACCGTTCTTCTAAAAACTTTTTGTTCTTCATAATATTCTTGCTCTTCTTTGCCTCGCCATTTATTCAAACAAGATTCGTGATGTCACCCTTGGTGCGGACGTTTCACCTTTCTCGGTTCGGCTATTTTTGAACCGAACTTTCTCTTTATTTCTTCAGATGTAATGTGGGTTGGGGTCTGATTGCCACTTTTCTTAGCTTTTTTCTCGATGTCAACACTTTCATCTTTCCCTTGCTTTTAGGGTCATCTGCGAGAGACCATTCCGACGGAGAAAGAAATCATGTTCTCGAGGGGAAAGGTTTGCCATCAATCTTCATCTTGCCATCAAATTTCGGATGCCCCTCTTGAATTGCCTTACGAATCCGAACTCCGAACACTTTCGGCAATCATTGATGGAGTGAGAATTAGTATTATGATAACCACAATATCTCTTGTCTTTCACCCCTTCGAGGCGTAGCATGGGATGCCCTTCCGGCGAGCTTGATGCGTCCTTCCCTCACCAACAGATCAAAAGCTTATCCGATTTGGAGACATCAAAATCGTAAGTCCCCTTTTGTTGTTTCAGCCACCGCCGACTTACTTGGGTAGGCTCTTTATCCCAAGTTAACTTCGGTGCGACTATTTCATCTTCATCCTCGTACTTTCGGTTGCTTCTTCCAGAAACTCGATACATCTCACTAGCAACATTACCCTTCCCGATAGCGGTTATCCCTTACGGAAACCCCGAGCGATTACTCATGACGGCTAATCTACGAGCGAGTTGACCGAGATCATCAAATTCCATGCCGAACGACTTCTCCCCACGACATTCGGCAAAGCATCCCCACTATTGCTATTCCGGGCAAGCGATCGTCACGGTAAATTCAGCGAGAAGCAAAGACTCTTGGTTTCTCCGAATCTGCGAAGATATTCTTGTGGTGTCTCATTAACTTTACGTCTTAAAGCGGTAAGGTCTACCGGCTTCTTTTCAATAGTTCGGTGAAGAAATAAGCATGAAACTTGTTCAAGTTACGCCCAAGTACCAATAGAATCAATTTGGTAGAGAAGTAAACCGGTGAAATTTGGGCCTGTGAGAGACAATGGAAAATACCGAATCCTCCAAGCTTCGATGCGTGGACGCCTCCCCAAAGCTGTATCGGTATCGGCTAATATGCTCTGTGGTACTTGTATCATCTTGACCAGAAAAATTTGGTTAAGAATCTGTTGTTGGTGGCTTCACCCCTTTGCCGGTAGTGCAACCTTGTTATACCATTCAGGTGTACGCAGACTTGTATGAATAGGATTGATTCTTTGGCTTTAGGCCAAACCGATGTTGCATCATATCAGCCATCCTCCGCATGATTATGTCAATGTCCGTCTTCGGAGTTCCACGTGCTTGTCCTCCGGATGGTATTTCCGCCGCACTTCTATATCCCGGATTCGGTAGAGCATCTAGAGCAAAGTATAGTCGGTGAACTCATGGTATCCATCCCCATACATGTTCCTTTGTAACTTTGTTTGATCTTTGGAGATATCTTGTATGCGGATTGCGGTACTCTTTTCAAGTAGTGCCAAACGTCACTTGGCCATAAGTAGGAGGTGGTTGCTTTTCATGAGTCTCTACTTCATCTTTGTTGATCTCGGATGTTCTGCATCTTCAAGGGTTGCTTCTCTTGATATTTTTGGAATATTGAAAAGCACCGGGTCCACGAATTGGTCCCACACCATCTTCAAAATACTTATCACTTTGTTGGCGAAAGTATTAGCCATGATTACTCGGAAAGTATTTAGAAAGGCCGTATTGTGGTTCCTCATGGTATACGCCAAGGCTTTATGGACCAAATCGATACCTTTTGAGCTTCTTCCTCTTGAGCAATCGGTTTGATGTGCAAGAAGAACTCTTGGCAATGACCCTTCGAAAAACCTTGTTGCTCTTGTTCTTGGAGAAAGACATTAAGCATTTATGCTTGTATTGCTCGCATGCTTGCTCCAATTGTTGCTCTCAATTGGTGCGGCAATTCATCCGGCGTCGCCCGTCGAACATGATTGTTATTGACGTCCGACATCTTGAATCAAGAGATGGTCCCACCTGGGCGTGTCAAAAAGTGTGTTGGCACAAAATCTGCACCCTGCGCCAAGCACACAAACAAGCGAAAAGCGTGACTTCAATCGGGCCAGCGCGGTTTGGAGATCCGGGGCGTGCGGTCGGTTTGACCTGAAAACCGACAAGGGACAAAGAAACTGTTAAATACAAAATCGGAACGTGTCGGATGAGACCGGGCAGTTCCGTATATACGGCCCCCGAAGCCACTTACGGCGACATACAGCTATAGAAGGCATGCGCCAATCATGCATGTGATTCATTCGGCTAATATGAGGGTGAAACGCGTAATACATTGATTGCCGAACGTGCATGTATGAGAAGACATGTTTGAGCAAGTGAAAGTTAACTACGAATTGAAGCATAACCAAGCTCGGCAATACAGCCGACTCGGGGTCCATGAAGAAGGAACGTGCAAATTATCACGACTAAACTAATCAAAGACCTGCATCTGCCGCACGATACCCGATCCTATCAAAGTCTAATTGTTTCTAACATGCAAGAACCCGCAACATGTAACAATCTAGATTGATCCAATTCGGCTACGTGAGCATACGATCTATTTATCATGATAATATAAGAGTAAAGAACATTAGAGAGCAAATAGATCTATAAAATAAGAAGCCGAAACCGATCAAATCTAGATTGGGCAAAAGAGTGTTACAAATAAATAAAATATTGAAGTCATGCAACACGTGATAACTTAATGAATCTACTAGATCTTGCCAAATCTAACAGAGCCGATAACTAATCCTTGAGCGGATCCTAGCCTGCCGCACGACTCACGATCTAACCAAGAATCGATAACTATCTTGCCTCGCTAAGCTATCAAGCGGGCCTTTTGCCGCACGGCCATCTAGTCGAGATAGACAAAGCATAAGCAAAGACTTCTTGATCATCAAGTAGGCGCTGCCGCCGCACGGCCATCCCATCGAGACGAACAAGACTACTTGCATCAAGATCTAAATCCACCGCATGATACTAGACATGATAGCAAGGTTGCCGGAACTTACGGAGGTCGACGGATCGATGGCTCCTCTCGAAGAACTTCGGCGACACGACAAAAGGACTCAAAAACGTGGCACGGGGCGGTTGTATTGATTTGATTGTGTATCCATTTACAATGGTCGAGGGTCTATATTTATACCCCGGACATAACATGAATCCTAAGAGATTACGATGTACACAATATGTTAAAGGTAACTCAAAAGTGCGGCGAGACTCTTGCTATAATTCTCTTGAGTCCTCGATTATCGTTTTTCTCCTTCTATTCGGCTTCGCTTGCCACCTTTCGCTTCCCGAATGGAGCCACTGTCTTCAAAGATAGCCGACCGCACCAATGCTTGCCGAATCACCCCGAGTCAATAGCATATCCGCTTGCCGAATAGCTCAAAGTTAGCCGACCGCACACTCATTTGCCGAACACGTTGGATTTCTGCTTTTTCATAGACTTTTCCGAATCGGCCCACCTGTCATTGGTTTTTACCAAAATCCAGTGTTAACAAGACGTATTAGTGATCAAGCAAAATAATCTAAATACATGAAAGTTTCCGTAGACAAACAGTGCATGTCCATACTGGCGGTGCCACATTAATTAGGGTCATCCTGGGCACCGGCCCCACCTTGCTCGGGATAGATTTGCAAAGAGAGCATGTGTCTTGAGTAGCAAGCATGCACACGAAAGTTGCAAACTACTGCACGCACATCAGCATGGCCTAGCTAGCTAGCTACATGCATTCACCTATACACCACGACTAAACTTGCATTAGCTTTTTATTTTTATTAATTCTAGCTTCCATCCTGATGAAGTGATGATGCTAGGAGTATATTTCAACGCATTATATATTACAGAACTTAATTAGCATCTGTGTTTAGCTCACGCATATGGCCGTTTCAAATGAGTACTGCTGTTGTTTCCACTGTTTGTATGCAACTGCATTATAATATTTCACTTATTAGTCTGTTACTTTATTAGTACATCTATTTAGCTCTCTTCTTCTACTTAAGACTTCAAGGACACAATGACAATTAGCAGGAGTTTGTCTTGCAACACCTTACACTCATCAGGTAGCATATAGTAGACTGCATATGCATTGCATATATTCGGGTTATACTTTGTCTAATAATATATTTAATTTAGATTACAAACTCTTCCACTAAAATTGTATGGCTGAGTTATATAGAAAAGAAGATTATGCTTGTAACTAGTGATTAGTCACAAGATTAAAATTGCGCCACAAGACTCCGCCGCTGCATGTCCAGCTAGAGGACAGCAAAATAATCTAGAGTTAGAGCAACGTATCCTAACATGACGTGGAGTCCAAAATCAAGATGACTCTTGCATATACAGGTATATACGAGTTATAGTAGTACGCATCTGGGCACTATACGGAGTCCGATTTCCGGATGAGTTAGAACAAATGGCATGATCATGGTGCAGAATTTGATCCTAAGATGACCCATGCATATACCAGTTAGAGAAACGCGAATCCATGCACTGTAGAGAGTCCAATTCAATTCGAGGACAAATTAGAACAGATGACATGATCAAAGTACGGAGTCCAATCCCACGACTACGTGTGTGTCGGTACGAGTTAGAGCAAGGCAACTTGAGTCCATGCATGATAACAAGTCCGCTTTCAAGACGAATTAGAACGGATAACACGATTGTGGAATAAATCTTCTAGCCGTAAGTTGTCTAGGTAAGCGTGCAATATATTGTACGCCCTTTGCACCGCTCGTGCATGTTTTACTAATATAATTAATGATAATGAAAAGACTATAATTAATGATAATGAAAAGACACCACACTACGCAGCCGCTGCCATATGGGGATGGATACGGATTTCCAGACATCCAAAAGATTCAATATATGTATGTGTTTTAGCGTCAATATGAATATCTGTATTTGTATTCGATTTTAATATAGATGCTAAATGGATGTATTCGAATCTATGTTTTATGATTCTTCTTTATCTAATTCCATATTCGTATTCGAAAAAAAAAAAAAATCTAACATTATAAAATTTATATATATATGACTAATTAATAATGTAAATGATAATTGTTTTAATATAACACATTTAGACTATTTGAAAGTTATCTCTATGGCTAATCATAAAGGTTAAGTTTAATTTATGATAATTTTAAAACTTATATTTATGATAGTTTTAAACTATATTAAAACCTATATTTATGGTAATTTTAATATTATAACTAATAATATATAAAATATATAAAATTTAAGTTTAATTAAATTTACTATGACTAATAATATTAATTTTAAGTACTTATTTATACATTTATGATCTTTTTATATTTAAACTTACTTATAGATGCAATATTTATGTGCACTGAAATTTTCATATACAGTTTTATTAAATTTTATATATTGATTATTGAAATGTTTATTAATATATATGTTATCTACATTAATATTGACTTTTAAGCAAATCTACATGTTATCTTCAATATATATCCGAATGAGAGTCTAAATTCAAGATACCCATTTTGTATTCGCATATGTATTCGGATTCGAATTGAAACGTGGTCAATAGGGATATCCAAATTCAATTCCATAGGAATCCTAATCCATCCTACGCACACCTCCCGTGACCTAGCGCCACCACTGCCGCCGCCTCCCCGACTCCACCATCGCTGGTCCCCTCCCTTCCCCCCTCTGGTATCTCGTCTGAGGCCAGAGGGAGTGGAGATCCATCGTTTTAATAAGTTTTCTAGTAGATCGAGTTTTTAGGGTTAGGGTATCTCTGAGCTAAATTTTCTGGTATTGGGGATTTATCTTCTCTTTCTCCTTTCCGGCGACGGCTAGGGGGCAAGGTGGATTTGTTTTCTTCATGGCAGCTCTATTGAAGATAAGAGCGACAACTACGGTGTCAATATCTTCCTCGGTATGACGATATGGAGACTTAGGTTTCCAAACGGCGATATAAAGGCGGAAATGATATTGCCGCCATGGAATAATTTTCTCCGGTCTCTTCTCCGTTTTATCATGGTTAGATATGAAGGACTAAGGAGAATAAGTTTCAGATTAGTCTTTCTCATTCTTCGGTGGCAGAAAGAAGAAAAACAAAGACACAAAAAAGAAGAAATTTCTCGACTCCGACTGCAGGAATGGTGGTCGTTGTTCGTTGGGCATCTATTCTCAAGGCTTTTGTCGAGCGTTTACTTGTGCGGTCATCCATACGAAGTGTCATATAGGTTTGGATTTAAGATTTAGAGCTATACAAAGTGTGAGTATAATATAGATGAAGATCCGTTTCTGGATGTTCAGAGTGCTTATAACGTGCTGATGTACTCAGCTATAATTTAATATAATTCTTCTTTTGTTTAAAAAAATCCATCCTACGCACTCAATAAAGTCAGTCGATCGATCATCTTGACTGCGCCACACGTACGGTCTAACGAGTCCTCAGGTCTTCATGTATATTCATGCACATCGATTCTCATACTTCATTCACGATGTCCACATACTGTAGCGCAATAAGTAAAGCGTGGCGTAACGGACGGACTACGCGCACCAAGTGCACCGACTATCACGGAGCATCACCCATCAAAGCGCAAGATGGCGCCTGCCCAAGCACCGTGTTCGCACCAGTAAAATTGGACTAGTTTGGGCTGATTCTAGAAAATCCGATCTGGCTAACTTTCTCAAAATACAAATTAGACTTTACCACGGCGTTTCCAAGGCGGTCAAAAAATATATATGTAGAAAGCCAAATTTGTAGCCTGGATGATAAAATTGCCACTGCTAGGCCCGCCTCGATCTGCTCCAATTTCATGATGGTGACTCGGCAACTCGGCGACTTCCCCCGCGCTCCCAGCCCACCGCCGCCGCCGCCGCCGCCACCCCCGCACAACAGTCAAGATGACCGGCGCCCCGCTCGACGATGTCCATGGGGTCTCCCTCAGATCTGGCCTCCAAGCTGGACTTTGATCGCGGCCTCCTGTTCCAAGATGAGATCCGCCGCCTTCATCGCTCCCCGGTACACTTCCCCCATCCCTCGCCCGCTGGCTCGTTCTTCCTCTTGGTGACTTTTCGACGTTTTCTCTTCCGTCTCACGGAAGACTCAGTCGCTCTTGCGCTTCAATCGTGTTTGGGTGGCCGTTCCTCGGATTTCCATGTCTCCTTTCTCAGTAACAATCACTTCCGGTTCTCGATGTTCTCCAAAGAAGTGGGCTTCTCAGTTTACAGATTGAAAAGGGTCACTACAGCTCAGTTTGATCTCTACTTTCACCTCTGGAACAATGGTACACCGCATTGGGAAAGGGAGAAGCGTGCTTGGGAGATTGAACAGGAAAAAGAGTGGACCAAGGTTCTCTCCAAATCAGCCGCACGCGATGCCAAGAAATTGGAAAAACAGAAGAACTCTCAGATCAAAGATCAGAAAAAAGTGCGTTTTGCAGAACAGCTTGCTCAATCTACACCAGTGAAGACAATGCAGATCAGCTTCGGTTCCTTCCCAGCCATTGATCTAGACCCAAAGGGTGACCAGCTCCAGACGTCATGGATGGACAAGGAGACAGAGCCCCGGAAGATGCAATTGGGGAACTCGTCGGAAGTGCGGTTGTCAGCGCCGGCAACGTCGACGGTGGCGCCGGCGGCGCCCACCCAGGAACAAAACGGCCCCCCGCCAATTCAGGAGCTGATCACGGGAAGATCCAAAATTGGCGGCGACACTTCAAATTTGAATTACAAAGGTATCTTGGGCCGGAGCCCATGCTGCTCCCGATGTCTTATTATGGGCCATGACAAAGCCACCTGCCACTCCATCATCCGATGCGAACGTTGTCTGAGGCTTGGTCACGCACTCAAAGCCTGCCGTGCCGCTAGACGGGCCTGGAAACGACCGGTCCTTCAGTGGAAACCCAAAACTAGGCCCAAAAAATCATTTACCACGACAGAGCCCAGGCTTCTTTGGAAACCAAGGATCCCGATTCCAAGGCCTGAGACAAATATGGAACAGGCTTGTGCACAGCCCAATATTGCACTAGAATCTAACAAGGAGAGGCGGCCCAAGGAGAAACCTCCGGACTCTTCGACTCCCTCAGGATTGGAACAGTCCCAACATAAGTCAATCCTGATTCCGCCGTCCACCGACCAAAGCTAGCAAGAAGCAGAAAACCCCAACTCCACGCTGCTCGAGTTTTCCGGCGGCGACGGCGACGAGGTAGACACCATGGCCAACTTCCCAGTAGACCCGCAACCTTTCCTCATTGGTGACATGCAAGTGGAACATGGCTGGAATGTCGCCCTGGGAGGTGAACCAACAAGGGAGCACGAGGACTATGCAATAGTCACCATTGATCCAATGCCAGAAGATGAGGATCAGCGCCGCCATACGCTCGACATTGTGGTACACTTCCTCCAACACAACCAAAGAGTTAGGGTCCGTTCTGCATTCAGATAACCCCTCGGCCTGGGACTCATCAGATTGGGTAATGTGCCTCAGCGTGATCAGCTTGTTCGTAATTCGCCTCTGCACTTAGGCAATCATGTCGTCACTGTCGTTAAACATGATGAAGGAATTAATACCCGCAACTGTCAGTACTTGCGAGTAGTTTGGTTAATGTTTCTGGCCTTCCCATTGGATTTCCAGAAAGATTTATATGTTAAAGCAGCGGTGGCGCCCTATGGCAGATTACTTGCATGGCATATGAATGAAACAGATCTAGAATCCTGGCCAGGGCTCTGATCCTTAGTCCACACCGCGTCCCACGCAGCCTGGTGGTTTCCAGGGGGCACTGTTTTGGGTGGAAACGGTAGATCATGGTCAGTGCCGGTCTATCTTCTAAATGGAAACTTTCCAGATGAGTTCCCAGCAGATGAGGACCCTGTTCCCCTGGATGCTGAGCCACACCCCGAGCTTGGGCCAATTGCTATTGGTTTCCACCTAGAACAACCTGGTTGGCAGCAGGAGGCACAAGGAGCTGCAGATAATCTGGGCTTTGTGGGGGGCAACCCACACCCCAACCTGGCTCACCCAATCCCACTGGATCATAACATACCCAACAATGACAACCACCAGATGCAGAATCTAGGACAAGACCAAGATGGAAATAATGATTAGAATGTGATGGATGCTGATGCTGCTTGGGGCCCCTGGGAGCAGGCTGTGAATGCAAATCAGCAAAATGGGGATAACTAGCAGGCTCAGATTAATCAGATGCAAGCCCAGATAAATTAGATACCCCAGCATCCTGAGTTCCCGCAAGACTTCATTGATATTGATGATTTTGGATCATCCATGAGATTTCTGAGAGCCTCAGGCAGGGATCTCCCAATGCAATTGGTGTTCAACAGTCAGTACCTAGATGATGATAGCTCCTCATCAAGTGATGCCAGCTCCCAGATGCTCATTGATGAAGAACTTGAACAGATCATGAAGTTTGCTGCTGCAAAGAACATGGCCCTGAACCAGCTAATCTTTAACAGAAGAGGACTGCCTGACAGTTACCTCCTCCATGGACTGTCCTCGGCCCTACAGCAAGCAATGAGTCCCACTATGCAGCAAGCAATGGGCCCCACTATCCTCCAGCAGCCAATCCTCATTGACAGGTAGCTTCTGCAAGATCCACATGATAGTCAAGCAAGGTCTGGATTGGAAATCGTCCCTTGGAGGCCCGTGGGGCAGGTACTTGCTCTCCAGTTCATTGCAGAATACATTGACTCCAACAGTCAAGCCATCCCAACTCTAGAGCAAAACACCTGGATCAGTGACATAGATTCTGAAGCAGCAGCCAATTCCAGTGGAGTCATGATCAACACTCCCACAGCTTCCCAGCTATCTGTTGATCTGGGGCGAAATTCAAATTCCCATACAGTAGCAACCATTGCAGCCCAAGAGCAACAATAGGCCCCCATGGCCCAGTCAAGCCCAGCAGAGACAACTGGCCCAACTCCAACTGAAGAAGATTCAGAGCACCACTTGTTCACTGCTGTCCCACAGATGTCCTCACAAACCAATGTGGCAAGAGCTGCACCCATCAGACGCCGCAATCGTGCACCTATAGTTGAAACAGCTGTCAGACGCAGCCCAAGAATCAGAGGGAACCAAGAAGGCTTCAAGCATGTGCACCTGGGGAAAAGGCAGAGAAGAGAGGTGCCACTCCTGTCAATCCCACCCCAAGAAGGAAACTCCAACACCATCCCCACAGACATGCTGAGAAGCTGGGGGATTAGCTGTGGCATTGCTCCTGGAGAGCTCACAGATGAGATCCTGATGGAGAATCCAAGCTCCATCCCGCCAACAGGTGCAAATGAGGATTAGGCCCAGAAGCACTGCTGCAACTGACTCCATGTCAGACTTCTGTTTATCCCAGAGCATCTTAGCATGTCTCAATATTTTGTTTCTTGATGTTCAAGACTTTGTCCTGCGCTGGTTTCCTCTCCCTCTCTGTTTGAGTCCTGTTATGCTATGCTTAACAATTGGTTATGTTAAAACAATGGTTCATTATGTTAAGTCGTAATTGGCAAGTCTTATGCTGGAACATTCGGGGCATCAATGCCCAAGAGAAACTAGATGCTCTGAAAGAAAAGATTGAAGAAAGTGCTTGCTCGGTTCTCTGCGTTCAGGAAACAAAAAGATCCCATTTCGACACAAACTATATTCGAAAATTCGCGCCCAAACGCTTTGATGCTTTTGATTTTATTCCTTCGCAAGGGGCCTCGGGGGGCATCTTAGTGATCTGGAACAGCTCAATCTTTCAGGGCATAGTCACAGAGAAGCGTAGCTTTGGCCTTTCCCTAAACTTCACCTCTTGTCACAATGCAGAAAGTTGGAAATTATCGATAGTTTACGGCCCATGCACTGAACCAGAGCGCTCTGTCTTCCTAGACTGGTTCAGAGCACACTCCATTGCTGAATCTGATAACTGGCTCTTCTGTGGGGACTTCAACTTCTACCGATCTGGAAATAGCAGAAATAGGCCAGGAATGAATGTCCAAGACTGCATGGCCTTCAATGAAGCAATTGGACACCTTGGCCTGGTTGAGCTCCCACTAAAAGGAAGAGCATACACTTGGAGCAACATGCAAGTTGACCCACTCTTGGAGCAATTGGACTGGTTTTTCACCTCAGTGAACTGGACAGAATCCTTCCCAAACACCCAAGTAATCCCAATGGCCAAAATCACATCAGATCATGTCCCCTGCAAGATTGTAATAGACACCAAAATTCCCAGGGCAAACATCTTTAGATTTGAGAACTTTTGCACTGAAATGAGTGGCTTCCAAGAGGTAGTCCAGCAATCTTGGGAACAACCCTCCCCCAGCCTTGGGAATGCAACAAGTAAGCTATGTCTCAAACTCAAGCAGTTGAGATCCAGTCTCAAAAAGTGGAGCAAGAACTTTTCTGATGCCAAAACTCTTATTGCAAACTGCAACACTGTGATTCTCCATCTTGATGCCATTGAGGAGCTAAGGCCTTTGTATAATCCTGAATGCAACCTAAGAACAATTATCAAAGGTCAGCATGCAAAACTGCTCAGAGCCAAGAACATCTATTGGAAAAACAGATACATAGAAAATAGGATCAAGTTTGGGGATGAATGCACCAAGTTTTTTCATGCCATGGCTACAATCACTTATAGAAGGAACACCATCACCCAACTGAGAAACTTAAATGGCATCTGGGTTCAGGACCATGAAGGGAAAGCAGCCATCATTTGACAGGCCTTTAAACAAAGAATGGGTATCACAACCCAACCAACTATGCTTTTTGATCTTCAGAGTCTGATCACACCTCATGTTGACCTGAGCAGTCTAGCTGAGCCCTTCACCAAAGAAGAAATAGATGACATTGTCAAGAAAATGCCAGCTGATAAATCTCCTGGTCCAGATGGATTCAATGGAAGATTCATCAAGAAGTGTGCAGCTGGTCATCCTTCAGCTTGTGCACAGATACCAATATGGATTCATCAAATCCAGAACTATCCAAGATTGTTTAGCATGGAGTTTTGAATATATACATCAGTGCCACCAATCAAAGAAACCTATCATAATTCTGAAACTGGACTTCGAGAAGGCCTTTGATTCCATTGAACATTCAGTAATAATTTTAGTCATGCAGCAAATGTGCTTCCCTGAATTATGGGTCCAATGGATCAAAGACATCTTGAGTTCTGGCTCCTCAGAGGTACTCCTAAATGGGGTACCTGGGAAGAAATTCCATTGCAGACGTGGAGTGAGGCAAGGTGACCCTCTGTCACCATTGTTGCTCGTTTTGGCAGCAGACCTACTTCAGACCATAATCAACAAAGCCTCAAGTACTGGGCAGCTCACCAAGCCAATCCCTCAGCCAAATGAAGAGTTCCCTATCATACAATATGCAGATGACACTCTCTTAGTCATGGAGGCTGAGGAAAGGCAGCTATTTTTGCTGAAGGATATCCTACAAGCATTTTCAGACTCCACAGGCCTCAGAGTTAATTACTCCAAATCACATATGGTTCCTATCAATGTTACACAGGAGAGAATGGTAATACTGGCAGGCACTCTGGGATGCCAAATAGGTTCCATGCCCTTCACTTATCTGGGCCTTCCAATGGGGACCACCAAGCCTAGATTCGAGGAACTCACTCCCCTTATGGACAGAGTGGAAAGAAGGCTTTCAGTCTGTTCCTCCTTGCTCTCCCACTCAAGAAGATTAGAGATGGTTAAGTCAGCAATAACACCAATCACCACATATGTGTCCTGTACCATCAAGCTCCCAAAAGGTGTTATTGACAATATTGATCGGGCCAGGAAACAATGTCTATGGAGAGGCAATTCAGAACAACATAGAGGGGGGAACCTGGTAGCCTAGCAAGTAGCCCTACTGCCCAAAGAAAAAGGGGGACTTGGCATCATAAATCTCAGCCTTCAGAATGATGCTTTGCTTCTAAAATTCTTGGACAAGTTTTATAACAGGAAAAATGTTCCCTAGGTGGAGCTAATTTGGTGGAAGTACTACTCAGACAAGGTACCCCATGCAGCAAGAGAGGTGGGATCCTTTTGGTGGAAGGATGTACTCAGACTAAGCAGCCTATTCAGGAGTATTTCCAAGTGTAACACTGGGGATGGCAGTTCTATTCTTTTCTAGGATGATAAATGGAATGATAATGTCCTTTCTGATACATATCCCAGGCTCCTGTCCTTTGCTGCTAACTCAAAGGCCTCAGTTCAGGAAATCTTGAATCATGATGACCTCCTGGACTGCTTCTACCTTCCCCTATCCTAGGAAGCATATCAAGAATATGAGATAATGCAAGGCAGAGTGCAAAACTGGGTACTATCTGACCTGGAGAAGGACACCTGGACATATGTTTGGGGAAACAGTATATATTCCTCAAGGAAATTATACAAATTAGCCTTCCAGAACACTGAAGCTCATCCTGCTTTCAAATGGTTATGGAAATCAAGCTGCACTCCCAGAATTAAATTCTTTGGCTGGTTAGTTCTGGTGGACAGGCTCAACACTAAAGGAATGCTGTCGAGAAGAAACCTGAACTTCCAAGACCACGATCGATGCATACTGTGTAACCAGAATATAACTGAAGACATTGATCACCTCTTCTTTTTCTGTCCTTTCGCCAAAAGATGCTGGCAACGGTTGGGCATAGATTGGGATGGAAATCAATCCCTCCTACCCAGGGTGGCGCAAGTCCGAGCAACTTCTAATCTTCCTTTTGTCATGGAGTTGATCCTCATAGCTTCATGGGAGATCTGGCGGGTGAGAAATGACAGAATCTTCAGGAACATGGCACCCAGATTTCAGACTTGGCTCTCATACTTCAAGCACCAATGTAACCTGCAGCTTATTAGATTTAGGGGTGATCTGCGATCATCCTTTTGCACTTGGCTAGATGCATTTAGCTAAATAATTCGCAGAGACTTTGTAAGTATGTTCTGTAACTCTGGATTTTTTCTTTAATAAAAAGTTTTTTTTACTGTGGGGATCTCCCCCACAGTCTTTTTGTCAAAAAAAATTGCCACCGCTAGACTGGTTTCAAAACCGACCCTGATTATACCGCAGATGAATTTTCTCCCGTCGGTTCCGTCCATTCCCCTCGGCCCCGCGTCCTCCGTCAGCAACTCAAAAGCATCCCCCGCGTGGCAGCAAAACCGTCTGGAAAGTTAGTTGTCTCCCGTCGGTGGAGTACCGTCACGGAGATGCTTGGGTGCCTTCCGCACGCGCAGGAAGTGGACTCGCGCGCGCTTCGCGCCGTCTGTCTTTCGCGCTCCGAAATTGGGAGATTTGAACTGCGCATCGGGGGCTTCTTTGTTCTTGCAGCAGTGGACGTCTAGTGGGAGCAGCTCAAGCTTCTGGACCACCCACTCTGGCGTCCCCATCTGGAAGAACTCTGCTATCACTGTCCAACAGCAAGGTCAGACCACGCCTTGTCTCTCCTTCCTGGTTTTCTTCTCCCCTACAGGGTAGCATACATGTTCTTCACTTGTGCTAGCCTTGCTGTGGTAAATTAACTGCTCTCTGCTTCCTTACCAATATTGCACTGTCGAAGCTGTGACCTGAGGATTTTGCTTCCCATTCTTTCAAAGACTGCATCTTGATGTGCTTTTGATTGATGATATCCAGTGACTAGTTTTTCTGCTCCGTATATATGGATTAGTTCACTTGTCATATAATTCTGTCAGTGAATTTTGCTGCTATATTTTGAGCAAATTTAGATATAAACACAAATTTCCAGTGACTAATTTTGCTTTTGCTGCTCTCTTTTTGCGTTGTGATTCACTAGTTATGGTGTACTAGCTGGATAGAAATTTGTTATTATGTCTTTTAGTGTTCTATTACTAGCTGTATATGATTTTTTTTGTTTGATTGAAGCAACTTGTGTTATGTCTAAATTGGTAACAGGTTCCTCACTGTGACTCTGCGAGCTGCTGGTTAGCTCCAATCTTTATATATATATATACACACACACACTAGAACGAATCTTGCAACATTGGAGATGGCGTCTCATCATGCCACGTTTCCGGCGCTTTGCACGTCCACGCGTCCATCCAGTCTCTATAGCTGGAATTCTCGGGCGATGGAGCTAGCCATGCCGTCGGATCAAACAAACTAGAGATATGGACTGTCCGATTGCGGATCGGATCGGGCCTCGCCCGTTTAAGCCCCACGCACGGGCGGTCGCGAGCCGTCAAGAAACCGCTCGTCCCTTCTGGTTCCGCAGACTCCGCCTCCGCCTCTTGCAGTCTTGCTGCGCCGCCGTCCCTTGCTCCTCCGCCTTCTGCTCGTCCCTCGCTCCTCCCTTCACCTGCCCCGTCTCCCGCACTTCCTCCTCAACGCCCGACCTCGTGCCCCAAAAACCTAACCCTAGCGGCAGCGCGAGGATCAGCGCGAGGCGGCGGCGCGAGGAGCACCGCAGGCGCCACGCGGCAGCGACAGCAGCTCGCGTAGGCCGCGGTGGCGACGGTGCTAACGCAAAATCTCGCGAGATGGCGACACGAGGCAGGACGGTGGGCAGCAGAGCGCGAAGCGGGCGGGCGGCGGCGGCGGCGGCGGTAGCAGCAGCGCGAGACTACCAGCTGCCACTCCCTCCTCTGCGCCGCTTGACGCTAAGCATTTCACATGCTCGGTGAGCTTTACATGCAGCAACCAGATGACGGTTCATGAGACATGTGCGAAAGCTGAGGGCTCCGCGCTGCTCCTCTTGCCCAGCTTCCTCCTGCACGTGCAGTTCACCCTGCTGCTCCTCTTGCCCAGCTTCCTCCCGCCATGTGCAGTTCACCTCGTCTGCTCGCTGCGGTACGGTGTGAGCATTCTCCCGGCGCCTGTGTTTGTGCGCTGGAAGGCCATTCCTCAATGCCCTTTGTGATCTCCGCAACTGAGCATTTCAAGGCGAACGGTCCTCAATATAGATGGCACCAACGAGCTGCTTGAGAAAATGCCTCCAAGATAAGGTGCTCAAATGAAATCTGTACAGTGCATATTGAGAATAGTAAATATTGACAGCTTCTTGGCGCGAGAATTTAGACTTAAGATAAGGATAGAAAACATCACTGGGGAATTCTGTGATATAGGTGTAAAATTGTAAACTGAAATGTAGGTTAATTAGGGATACTTTGTCAATTCAGCAGTTCAGCACCAAAAATTATTCATGAGATTTCGATTGATTTTGTCTACATGCCAACATTCTCTGTTAAATAACTCAAGCTTGTACAAACAGTACTAACTGCCAGGCAAGAAGCAAATCTAGCCTCAAACTGTACCTCCATATGACTGAACTGAGATGGTAAAGATGACCAATGCATACGCTTCTACATTACCTCTTCTTAATTTATGATTGCCTATAAGCCTATAACGGGTGTGTTTATGATAGGTATGCCTGTCTATTATAGAGTGCATGCATGGTATTTACCACAGGCATGATCTGAATTTTTTTTGCACAGGTGGCCCAGGCAGTGGCAAGGGCACTCGGTGTTCCAGTATTGTCAAACAGTTTGGCTTCACCCATCTGAGCGTTGGCGAGTGGCGACTTCCTGCGTGAAGAATCTAAATCTGATAATGAACAAGGGTAACAACCTTTCTTCCTATCAGCCAGCTTGCTCTGCACATAGATATATGTTTGCGGGCACCATTCAGAGTTTCAGACATGTCCAATTTTTCCCCTGGCAGTACCATGGTAAAGAATCTGATGCATGAAGGAAAACACATCATCAAGCTTTTGCTGAAGGCCATGCTTCAAAGTCAAAACAATAGGTTCTTTGGCGATAGATTTCCTCGAAACGAAGAGAACCACCAAGTGTATTAGTGTTGTAAGCCTGTCTTTTGGTTCTGTTGTCTGACTCTTTTGACCTACCTACATTACAGCAATCAAATTTCAGGGCACCGTAATTTTACATTTGTGAGATCTTGACACCTCAAATCATATAGTTTAAAGTATACAATGTAATTTCAAGGCAGTAGAGACTACATTTTCTGCTCAGTTTGAGTAAAATGTCATCGAAAGACAATTGCATTCCTTTCTTCCTCTACTCTCTACGAAGCTAAAAGAATTTGCAGTCTCAACTACAAGCATATTTGTTTAAGAAGAATAAAAAATCAAACATATTTACGCTTACCCAATTTGCTACGAAGCTGCTTTTATTTTCTTGACGTCGTTGATTCAAAAGTAATTCAGGAATCGAAACGTGAATCCCATGTAGAATCACCACTAATTAGCTCAAGATGGCGCGGCAACACCACGCCCCAGGTTTTCTAGTCTTCTCACAGAAGTTAGCCGATAAGATATGATGGATCTTGGGTGGATGTATAGTGGTTGGAAATGTGGTAGGCTATCAAATGAATGGGTTGACAAAACAAAAGAGTTCTTGGATCATGCCTTCTCAAACCCTGAATTAGTTGAGTCTGATACAATTAGGTGCCCTTGTTCCATATGCTAGAATTATTTCAAGCATAAAAGGCCTAGGATAGAGTTACATTTTTCCCACAATGGGTTTAAGGACAGCACATGGTGAGAGGCGGGGAAATCAGAACCTTGAGATTGGTTCTGAGGTAGAACATGAAGGATTTGATGAGACAGATCGGATGGATGCTATGCTAGTTGACTGATTTATAGAGTTACTGCTTTTGTACAATCTAAAAGTCTGCTACTAACATTTTGTTGTGAAATGTAATGTGGCAGGAGATGCAGTCCTTCAATCATTGGACGGATAGGCGATCACGACCAAGTGATGGCTTAAATGATGTTGACAGTCAGGCCCCTGTAGGAAAAAGGATAAGGGGCCGCAATAAACAGCATAAGCCTCCCAATGGCCTGATAGTCATAATACCTGAGGGTGACGAGTATGAAAATGCTGAATTTGTTTCCCCTTAGTGTGGACAATGCTAGTATTAGAACTTGCTAATCGATCCTTTTATGCTGTACTTCATTTTTTTGAGGCAGCCAGTTCCGCTATGCTAATTACTCAATTGACAATAAAATGAAGAAAGGCCCCATCCTTGGAGTGCTTTTGAAGGTATCCTCAAATTATTGAAGGGACTACAAGAGATGGTCGTCCATTCAAATATCACTAGTGTGAAGGTGTGCTCCTGCGCGCCCGCCGGCAGAACAAGAAATTTATGGCTATTATGTATAGAAAAATATAAGTTTGGTTCATGTTCTGGAGATTACATAAAAGTAGAAGCCAAATATATACATAGACACATAACACGTGATGTGTTAACATACGCACAGAATCATTTGATGTAGAATCGCTTAATTTAAGTATTATTTAAGTAGATAGATACATAGTCACATGACAGAGAACAAAAGTAGGTAGTTTCTAAGTATAGCGCAGATACTGATTAGTCTAGGTGAAATGATAAAGCCTAAGTGCCAACAGAGTCGAAATAAAGATGAACCCGCACAAAAATACAGTCAAAAGAAGAGTACACACTGTCATAATTATTTATTTCTGTCCTCAACATCACCGATAGGAACTCATGTGCCTGCCATCTCTGTTTGTATTTATACAATCATAAAGAAACATGGTTCCATGGACAAACTACATTTTTTGATCAATCTAGATATTGGCTATCCTGCTTGGATCAGGTTCTTCAGTAATGGCAATAGGCTTCATTTATAAAGGAAAATCCAATCTTCAGCTGAACTGCAAATATAGCTACATAATTCATTATGAAGATGTATCCCTTTAAAAAGGTAGCAAACCAATTCATTGGTAGCTAAGAGTTTGAAAAATCTCGTAGTAAACCAATTCATTGCTAGCTGAGAAGAAATGCTGATTATATATGAATTTGAAATAACACTTACAGTAGGAAAAATATAACTGAGTAATGAGCACCAAGGCAACAGGAACTGGTTTCATCCATTTGCTGAGTTTGATCCAGGTTCTGTATCAAGAGGCAGCAGACATCAGACAGGCAACAACAATCCTGCAATTGGCCTTGAAATTTCCTACAAAAATCCTGTGATCCAAATGGCCCCTGAACAGAGGTCCTGATTTGAACACAGGAAACAAAGATTACATATCTATGGGTACATCAGTTTCCAGCATGCAGGTTTATTATGAAATAATCTAATCTAAAATTTGAAAAGCCAGAGGAAGAGGATATAACTCAACAAAATAATAAACTGAAATTGAGGTGTCCTCCCCAGAACTAGAAAAATGTTGTCCCCCTGGATCCGCAAAGGGAGCCGTACCTAGAAAATATAGGCATATCATAAATGGCTCTGAAAATATCACAATGTAATAAATATCTATTGATTTCACTATGGTCATTTTTTAGGCACACGACAGACCAACGAACTAACTGTCCAATCAGTCAATTTCCTTGCATCATCTTAGACAGAGAGCACTTGCACAGAACCTGGAATGATATTCTGGAAATAGGGGAGACCGAGAAAAAAGATGGATGTGAACACACCAATGACCAAGTAACATGATCAATCAACAAATATAACCGCAGGTGGCCTGATCATATTTCGTAATTTGCCAATCAATGTTGAAGATAGGCACTGCCAAGCAACACAATGACTGAATACCAAGAGATGTGATAGGAAGAAACTGAAATAATTATTTTTCCCCTGAGATGAAGCTCAGTAAACAATTAGGTCTCAGGTTGCATAAACCTCATAGGACATAGCAATCGATAAGATCATAAAAATTAGCCCATGTACTCCTGATAGTTTGTAGAATTCACAGTGACCAATATAATATGTAAATTAAGCAGTTGTGTAAGAAGCAAGCAAGAGCTTCTATAGCCTGCTGAATATGGCTTTGTACCTATATTTTTCTAATCAAGCTGCAGATATAAAAACCCAGCGGCTGGTTTAGAAGCTCTCAACCTGCACAAAGTTCTAATAAGCCACAGCAGGTGCTGAAATCATTAAAATAGAGCCATCTGTTGTGTCAACTTCTAAAATCTATAGTGATGTGCATGTGATTTTCAGACACAGCCTTGCTGCGCGAAGTAGTCCTTCATATCTATTTTACCATCCAGGATGTAAGTTAGATATCATATGAAACCTTCAACTCTACCAAATATACTATACAGTTCTAACTAAACTGGAATGAACTCTCATAATCATGTAACCTGAGGACCCATAATATACCATAAACATGTTACATAAACCACCTAGTCTAATGTAAAGAGAAGAAAAATGAGCGCTATCTTGGAGCATCCAAGAATTTTCATGGCACAATGGTAAACTTATTAATAGTTTCAAGAGTTGGCAGGGAGAATCTTAGGGAATTTTATAATCTCAGGGCTATTGGACATTTGTCTCACCCATTATATGAAACCTTCAACTTTGCCAAATATATTTTATAGTTCTAACTAAACTGGAATGAACTCTCATAATCATGTAACCTGAGGACCCATAATATACCATAAACATGTCAATAAACCTCCTAGTCTAATGTGAAGAGAAGAAAAATGAGAGCTATTTTGGAGCATCCAAGAATTTTCATGGCACAATGGTAAATTTATTAATAGTTTCAAGAGTTGGCAGGAGAATCTTAGGGATATTTTACAATCTCAGAGCTATTGGACATTTCACTCACCCAGGTGGTATGCTACAGCAACTGTTAATAGAAGTCTTGAGTGATATTTGTGTCACACTATCATGGCAAATAATAGAACTCTAAAACACATTGCAGTAACAGTCACGCAAAATAATCACTGGCATAAATCTAAGCAAAAAATATGAGATGATGAATCAGAGAACTTTGATCTGGAGGAAACACAGAAGGTAAAGAATAAGCATTTTTTCCTCTACCTTGCAGCTAACATGCATCAATGGATGAGTATATATCTGTACATATTTAACTATATCATTTAGATCTACCTTGGAACTAACATATTTGAGTGCACTCTTAATTATGAACTCTCGATTCTGAAATTATCACAAAGAAAGATTAAAGATTTTTTTGGGGTGAAGTTTAGAACTGAAACACGATAACTGGTGTAACAGTTATATAGTCAAACGATCATAGAACATGGATGAATAGTAGGTTAAGAACAAGCATTAAATTTACTTTTAGCAGGTGGCTGAACTCTACAAATTAAACCCATTTCGGCTTCTCTAATTGTTTTGTACACAGAAGAAAATGGACCTGACCATTTTTTGTACCTGTGAACGTGTATAAACACCAATCTTTTAGTCACTGCTTAAAAAACTGAACATTTTTCTTCTCAGCTGCTTCATAGATCATCTCTTTTGCATCTCCTGCCCTAACAATTGTCTCTACAACAACCTGCAATGCAATTCAAACGAGTGGTAATGGCAATGGTAATGCTAGCTACCACTACCTGCAATTCACACAGGGATAGGAAGGTGAAGGTAATAGCAGATCGTTGCAATCGTAACGAAATGACAATATTCAATATGTAAAGAACACATACTATTGCAGTTTGGAATAATGTAAACAAAATCTGCTCAAGCTCAATGCCTGAATCCATGCCAATCTTTCTCTTTATGCATGTTATTGAGTCATAACTACAATTTGTTTGTCTGCAGGGATTTCGAGTCATGTATGTTTCCAATGGGAAATGTTGAGATAAAGTTGTTTCTTTATGAAATTCGATAACTAAAGTTGTTAAAAGCTGCAACCTAAATCTCTCTATGGCTCTAGCTAAGGAATAACTAAGTCTAGCTGTAACCTGCTCTGTAGAAGTACTCTGTAAGAGTTTGTTAAATAAACAAATCAGCCGAATCATGACACACTAAACACTTCGGGAAAAGGAAAACCAGATGTGCACATACCCCAGGCTCAGCGATGGCCCTGGCCTTTGCGTGAGCTCCCTCAGCTGCTCGCCTGCTCTTGCATCAACTTCATGAGCTCTGGAGCTATCGGAGGAACGGTGCCCTCTAACAGTAACAAATCAATTGAATCGTCCCATTCAGTCAACATCGAGATGGAGAGAGCAAGAACTACTGAATGAAACATCAAGCACCCAAGCCGCCGCTCAGTCGGTCCGGCGGCATGGTAGCCGGGGCCAACGGCGGTGGCGCCCAGGCAGGGCTGACGCCCATGCCTGCATTCCCGCTACGTGAGGCAAGCAGCGGCGACGGCCTGGTGGACCTGCAGCGCTGCAGAGCCTGCAGCGGCGGGGCACTGGGCGGCCCCTGGGCCCCCGGGGCGACGGCCGGGCTGGCCCGATGCCCCTGCCAGCGTTCGGCAAAGCCGGGTGGCGGCTAATCGGACTGCCCAGGGGCTGCTACGGCCGGTGGGCCTGCGGTGGGCGGCCGGCCTGTAGAACAAGCTTCGCCTAGTCTCCGCTGTCTCCAAGGGTGGATCCAGCGCCGGAGCGGCGGTTAGGGGACAGCGCTGTATGCTGCCGGCAGCCATCGGTGCCACGCCCGACGCGTGGCTGCGTCGGCGTGGCCAGCGGCGGCGGCAAGGGTCGGAAAAAAGGCGATCCAGTCCATGCCGGCGGCGGCCCGGCGTCCAGACGCTTCGCTCGGCTCACGGGAGAGGGAAATCCCGCGAGAGAGGCAAGAAGAAGGGGGTGGCGGGATGCGTGAGACAAACCGCAAAGGGTGGACGACGCGGAAACGGGCAGGGCGGCGTGGACCGCCGAGACCAACGCCGCTTTGGGAGGCTCCCGCTGCCGGCGGCCACCGGTGACGCCCGGCCACATCCGGGTGGACACAGGCCAATGGCCACGGCCGAGGCCACCGCTTCACCACACCGGCGCAACACCCCGGCGGGGCCACCGGGCGCCCAAATTGGCCCCAAGCGGGAGGAAGGGCGAGAGCGAGGGAGCGAAGAGAAGGGTGGTCGCCAGAAGCTTTGAGGTCCGCTGCTGGGGCGTTGGCGCAGCCCGCACGCCGCGACGCATGGGGAAGAGGAAGAGGGCGGCGCGGTGGACCCGCCAAGGCCGGCAAGGCCTCGCACGCCGCGACGCATGGGGGAAGAGGAGGAGGGCAGTCGCAGCGCAGCCGCTGCGCCGCACTGCTGCCATCGCCATCGCCGTGTCCACTTCGAGAGAGAGAGGGGCGACGAGGAGAGAGGAGGGGGCGAGAAGAATCCAGAAGAAGAAGCAGAAGCTGGCAGTTATATTCATCAAAAGAGGCAAGAGAAAGTGAAAGGCAAGGAAAAGGAACGCACATAGAATCGTAGCCATTGGCTAACGGATCCAACGGTGAGAAACATTTCGGGTGACGTGGACGGTCCCATTGGCCGGGGGCTTGTGCAAGTTTGATACCGGAAGAAGAAGCAGAAGCTGACAGTTATATTCGGTTAAAGAGGCAAGAGAAAGTGAAAGGCAAGGAGAAGGAACACGCATAGAATCGTAGCCATTGGCTAACAGATCCAATGGCACTACTACTTAAAAGATTTTCCGAGGCGGTTAAAAGTGATTAACCGAGGCGGTTTTCATAACCGCCTCGGATCAAGGGTCACGGTAAATGTGACCATTAACCAAGGCGTTTGAACGCCCGCCTCAGTTAATCAAGCAAAAAAAACAAAAAAAAAGAAAAAGCCCAACCCTAACGGGTGCGGATTTGGGCACGGACGACCGCCCCACTGCGCCGCCGCCGCCACCGCCGGATCCGCCAGCGCCGGGGGCGGGGCGCCGACGCTAAAATCCGCACGCGCCCGAGCCGGATCCGGCCTCCCGTGCGCCCGGCGAAGCTCGAGGGAGTGGGATGCGCCCGTGCTAGGGCCGCCGTCGATGGATCCGCCCGGCGCTAGGGCCGCCGTCGATGGATCCGCTGCGCTAGGGCCGCCGTCGATGGATCCGCCCGCGCTAGGGCCGCCGTCGATGGATCCGCCAAGCGCCGCCGCTGCGCCGCCACGAGGCGAACGCTTTGTGCGTGGGCCTCGGCGCGCTGGCGCCGCCTCCACGAGGTCGCCGTGCCTCCACGAGGCCGAGCCGAAAAAAGGACCGAGGATGCGCCTAGAGGGGGGTGAATAGGCGTTTCTAAAAAATTAACACCTTCAAATGCGGAACGATTAGTATGGGAGTTTCCAATGAATTGGAAACTCCAAATCAGAGAATTAAACCACCCTCACAATATTATCACGTAGAATATAATCAAAGGACAATATATCAACGAGCTAAAACCCCGCAACACAAAGTTAGGGCAGATAATGGCGCCCAGGGTGCTCGAGGCCAATACGGACGCGTCCGGTATGCACACCGGACGTGTCCGGTATACACGGTTCTGGAGGAACCCCCCGAAACTTGCGCCTTTTGATTCCAAAGCTCGGCACCGGTTTGCGGACACCTCTAGATGACTGTGGAGCTCGGTGAACCTGCAGACAACCTCGAATACCGCAAGTGTATCACAAACACAATATGAAATAGAATTCGAGACACGGTATTTGTTTTACCGAAGTTCGGACTTCTTCAAGTCCTACTCTCCGTTGAGGCAAGCTGCGAGTGACCCAAGGATCAAGCTTTCGAGGACCACGCAGTCACCCTAGCCTGGAGTCTTTTTCAACTCCCTTTGCTTGGCTTGATCTAGAGGACCACGAAGGTCTCCCTAGTCGAAGTCTTTGCAAACTTCGATTCCTTGAGCTCAACTCTAGAGGACCACGCGAGGTCTCCCTAGCCGGAGTCTTTTCTAACTCCCTTTCCTCTTTCCACTATTTGATTCCTTCCCTTGCGGCGGTGGAATCAACCGTTACAAACTTTCCGAGCCACACCACAATCTCTTGGGTGGTCTCGGCGACGCCTAACCGTCTAGGACCGAAGATCCAAGAGTAACAAATGCGAATCACGAGATTTGACAATATGCACAAGTGCTCAAGAGGTGGCTTGCTCTCAATCTTGAATTTCACTCAACCCACAATTGGATTTGGCAATTGGAATCAATCACACACTAAGAGAGGGTTGGAGAGTGTTTGCAAAGCTTTAGGAAGGCTTAGGAACCAGTAGAATCAGCAGCTTGCTTGCAGTGGAGGCTTGGGGGCATTTATACCCCAACATTCAAAACTAGCCGTTAGTAGCCGTTAGACATACATAGGACGGCGTCCGGTATGCATACCGGACACGTCCGGTATGAGCCCCTCGGCGCAAAGGAACTCCCCGAGCTTTGCCACAAAACATATCCACCGGAACTTCCGGTCTCGGCCGGAACATCCGATCGAAAGCAAGGCGGGCGCAGCGTCGCGTGCAAGAGATCATCACCGGTCGTAGGCGGAACCTCCGCCCCGGGCGGAACCTGCGGTCGTGGACCGGAACTTCCGCTAGGCCAAGCTACGACAAGCACAAGACGCGCGGCGCGCAACCGAGAATACGGACACGTCCGGTATGCACGGGCGATGCGAGCCGATCGGTCTCTCTTGCTCTCTTTCACTCAAATCTCACATGGGTTGGCTTGAGCACTTATGTATAGTATCTATCAACATGATGCATCCCTCTTAATAGTACGGCTTTCCTATTCAACTCAAGGCATTAAATAAAATCAAATTGAACCACTTGAGTTGCCTTCAATCACCTTCACTGCCATAGCTTTTGATCTTCATCGCTTGAGGGTGCAATCATGTCCAATTGATATTTCTTCGTTGAGCATAGCCATCTTGAGCATATGACTTGATTCCATTCATCCGATATGAGTTACTCCAAATGGATCAAGTCATTTTCATTATCCTTTTACCAATTGTGATATTGATCCTTCACACAAATACAACCATCATAACTTGATTGATACCTCGATTGAATGCAAGTACTTTCTTCTTCACTTTGTAGCTAGGTTCTTCGGTCACCAAGCCATCGCTTGCCCTTCACCCTTGCTTAGTACCTCGAAGCCTTTCCTTGCTATCTTCACCTTCTCAAGCCATCAAGTCGCATCATGTGTTGAATCATCAATTAGAGTACATATCCATTTATGTTGACGTCTTCTTCAATCTTCATACTAGCAAGTTTCCAATGTGAGACCAATATATATATGCAATTCAACATGTCTTTAACGACCAATCCCAATATGCTTGCTTTCATCATAGTTATGAATATCTCACAATATATATAAGCCATAGCATGAAATCCATTTGCATTGTTGTCTTGTGTTTGATCTAGATTGATCATACAATAACACATCATTTTGGCTTTGTATCTGTAAGGCCAAATACCTGTGAGATAAACAATTCCCTACATGGCACTTAGCAATAGCATTAGTCCTTTAATCGCATTGTCATCCAATCATCCAAAACCCACTAAAGGGCTAGATGCACTTTCACGAGCGCCGCTGCTGCTGCCGCCACGAGGCCATGCGCCCGTGCGCGCAGCCTGCGCGCGCCACCGCCTCCGAGCAGATCCGGCAGATCCGAGCGACGCGGCCGGCCGCCTCACCGGATCTCGGGTGGGGGGCGCACCACCGGCAGGGGGAGAGATGGAGGTGCGCCACCGGGAGGGGGGAGAGATGGAGTGCGCCGTCCGTCGGGAGGGAAGGCCGCGCCGCCAGGGAGGGGAGAGGAGGGGAGCATCGGGTGGGGGGGCGCCGCTTGGAGGGGGAGAGATTGAGAGGAGGGGCGCCGCCCGGTCGAAGAGGAGGGGAGGGGCGACGGGAGAGAGTGGAGAAGTGGAGAAGTGAGGGAGAAACCCTAGGTGCTAGTTTATATACTATAGTGCGATATCGGGCCGAGATGGGCTGGCTGTTGGGCCATCATTTATTGAGACGGGCTTTAAAGTGTAACCGCCTCCGAAAATGGATTTACGGTGGCGGTTGTTATAATATAACCGCCTCGGTTATATTAGATTAACCGAGGCGGTTTTGTTATAAAAACTGCCTCGGTTAATGCATTAACCGAGGCGGTTGCTGCGGCTGGTCATTGCCTCGATTGAAAATCATTTTCCGAGGCGGTTTTTTCCTAAAACCGCCTCCGAGCTCATTTTTGAAGTGCCTTGCAAAATCTTTTGTGTAGTAGTGTGGTGAGAAACATTTCGGGTGACGTGGACGGTCCCATTGGCTGGGGGCTTGTGCAAGTTTGATATAGTAGATGCAAGCAAGTGGGAGCACTACTCGCATACTCTAAGTGATTTTTTTTTTCATGAACATGCCATGCATGTATTTCATTAAGAGGAGAAAGTAGCAATACAAAGTGAAGTGTCAGCTGCAAGAGGTTGGACCTAGACTGCGAGGAGCATTCCGGCCAACCCTCTTGGCACAGACACTAGGCACAGAACAGAACTAAAGAGACTCAGGAAGCTAGAATCGACACTAGGTTGGCAACAGATGCAGCAGCTTTGCGAGGTCGGAGTTGCCCGCCGCGATCCAGGCATTTCCCTCCTCCACAACTGCGGACAACAGCTCTGCAGGCAGCTTGGAGATGGCGTCGAACACCCTTCTATTGCGTTCTTTCCATAGGAACCAAGAGACCAAGAGCACGAGCGAGTCGAATCCCTTATGTAGATCAGCTGGCAGGGCGTATCAGCAGGGCAGCCACCAATCAACGATGGAGTCGTTCGCTGAGGGAGCCGATCCTAGCAAACCGATGGGGGCGAGAACCTGCCCCACAGCTCTCTGCTGTAAACACAGCCAAGCAGCAGATGATCAACCATCTCCGGTAGCTGGTCACAAAAAGCGCAGAGGTCGGGATCCTGCAGGTTATGGTGATGCTGGCGATCTGCAATCCAGAGGCATCTGTGCAACGCCAGCCAAAAGAAGAACTTCGTCCGTGGCAGGGTCTTCGATTGCCAAAGTTCCTTGGTGCGCGGCAGGAGGCACAGGCGCTGCATTTCCTCAGGAGGAATCCTGATGGGCCTGAGACAGCATTGTGGATCCACCTTCACCAAACTTTTGGGTACAATCCCTGGTCGCTTCTGTCGCGTTTGTTTCTTCTTTTTGGTAAATGATGAATGAACCTTGAGAGTCTTGCATATTTCACTTGTTCCTCTGCAGCAACGTTTGGCCTAGGCCCTCAGAAGATGACTTCAAGAACCAGGCCTCACTGTCACTGATGAGGCAGTTTGCAGCAATGGATCCTGTCTTGGCAAATTCAGGGGTATGATCTGTTCCGCTTTTGGTTGGAACAACTTTTTATTGTGCTTGGTTGTTGTTATTTGTATGTCAGTTTGACTGATTTTGCTATGGTTAATACATGATAGGCTTTCCGAGCATTTGTTGAAAGAATATCTGCTGAGGTATGTGTATTATTCTGCATGATTTTGCTATGGTTAATACCACACATTAATTGTTTCTCTTAATATAATTTTGACTAGGTTGGTGGGGGGTGCAGAAATTGATTACATCGCTGGCGACGGTGAGGTCATAGATTGAGGACCTCGCTCCGTTCGGGTGAACAAGGATAAATAACTCTATGTGCATTTCTTTATAACTATGAGTCCTGTTATGAACTTATCGTATGTAATGAACTAATGATGATGATGTTGCTATGTACTACCACCGATGAAGTTTATTATATGTATGCATAAACTAATCCTGGTAAACATATGATTGGTAGTATTTCCGTGCTCAACTCTGTTATTGTTTGTCCATAATCCTTGCCTTTCTAATTGAGATTGTTTGACGATTTGGGGGGCTTAGGAATTGAATCCTTGCATCCTTTTCTTGTCCGGTGACTGACAATGGGAAGACACTGTTCTCTAGAATCGAGCTTGTGCTCTATGGTTCGAATCCCATACTGTTACTACTAGTGGTGGAGCCAAAAATTATTCTTAGGGGGGGCCGACCAAAAAGAGCTAATAGCCAAAAATTATTCTTTGGGGGGCCGACCAAAAAGAGCTAATATGTAAAAACTAAGATGGTGTTTGGTTTAGCAAATTATAATGTAATTTGATTGCAAAGGGGACCGAATGGCGATGCATCTGTTTGGTTCACCTCGGTCTGTTATGGAGTACCCTGCAATCAGATATTGCACCGTTCATGGCCTATACCACCCATCTGCGAGCCTTATCGCATTATGGAGCGGCTACCGTAATTGGATTCCCTTACATTTTTTTTTGTAACTGAACACATCATGGGAATCATGTTTCCCCTGTCGGTACCCGCATGATCTGTTTTGGTTATCATTTATGTTTCTATCCACATGGAACCAAACACATTGTAAGTGCAACTCAACTCGCTAGGTTCTTTATGGTGACTATCCAGGTTAATTCATTGACTTGACGGGTGGTTGCAATTTCTGATATATATCCTAAGATCTAAGACATTATTTTTCAGTAGTAGGTGACATGCCTGTTGACAACAAGATATCTAGAGTGACTTAGTAAATCTTGAGTGTTGACAGGAAGATATCTAGAGTGACTTAGTAAATCTTAAGTATACCGACTCGGTCTTTCGGAGATATTTGCGATAATTTTATTATTTAGTTATGTTTTATATGATTTTGTTATCTGGAATATACTCAAATTGGTATATATGACAATAATTTTGTATAATGTTCCTCTTAATATAAATGAAAAATATTAAGTTGTACTAGTAAATATTTTTGTTGTCAAATGTTAGGGGGGTCATGGCCCTTGCAAGCCCCCCCTTGGCTCCATCACTGGTTACTACCTCTGCCCCCAGTTATATATACCCCCAGTATTGCTACTGCTACTAGGATTAGGACCATCCCAGTAGATTGTGAATCTACTGAGGTACTTTTAAGTGCCAGTTCCTCCATGTTGAGGCACTTGAGATTCAGCCCCATTGATAATGTAGAGATTGATAAAGTAGAGAGGCCTCTACCTGCGGTGTAAACTACTCGTATGTATGCTTTTAGCTAGTGGCAAAACCTATCCATTAATATCGCACATAGAAGAAATAACTAAAATGAAAGTCAAATTTATACTCCCCATCCTAAATTATAAATCATTCTAAGAATCTTTCTAAAAATCTGGAAGAGTTAAAGTTTTTTAAATTTAACTAAAATTATAGAAAGAAATATAAAATTATGATATTAAATAGGTATATAATAACAATATAAAATATAATTAGTTATAACTAATGAAGAATCTCATGATCATATCATAAATATCATTATTTATTATATAAATTTGGTCAAATTTAGAAAACTTTGACTCCCAAAAATTCTTAAAATAACTTACGTATATTTTAGCAATCATTCGATCAAATTATAATTAGTTGCACTAGCACGATATGGCAAGTTTACCTTTTTGACTTACCATTTCGTCGTCCCTTAATATTGTATTTTTCATATTGATCAAGTTCTGAACTTAGATGTTTGCATGCATTTACATTTGAGAACATGATCTTGCTGTGCGTGCACAGACATCCAAATTTTCTAAAAGCTTTCTAGGTATGTTTAACAATTTTACTCGAATATGTGAGGGATAGGAGAAACTTTTTTTCTACTTTATTTTAATATAATAGTAAAACAATGTTTTTTGAGAAACAGTAAAACAATGAAAATATATGTTTTATTAGGGTGCCGACCCGGTCCGGCCCAATACTGGCCCAGCAGCCAACATCGAAGTGTGTCCTCGTGGGGCTGAAGCTGAACCAACCGAGGTCGTCAAGGCGTCAAGCGCGCGCTCGCCGCGTGGCCGCCGTCACCCCGCGGCCACACCGGGAATGCCTCGCCGTCGGCCGCGTGGCCAACGAGCGCTGGCACTCCCCTGTCCCCTCCTGCAACGCACTGGGACGGAGAGTCCCCGTGAGCAGAGCAGAGCACGCCGTTCCTCCCACCCACCCGCTAGCCTCTGCCTCTCTCTCTCCTCTTAGCCTTCTCCGTTTTCCAGCGACACCCAGTGCTGGCCTCCGCAGTGCGCACGGCCGCCGCCCGCGCCGTCGAAACCACTCTCGCCGACCTCCTTGCTCGTTCTCCCGACCTTCGGTAAGACGGAAGAACCCTCGCTCTCCCACTCGCTGTCACGCATTTGTCATTTGGGTGGATTGGGGTTTTGTCCCCAAGCCGAGCCCGAAATTTCTTCTCTTTCTTTCCCTCTGCCTCTCGTCTCACCAAGCAAGCAGTGGCTGGCAGGAAACGGTGATGTCGGACGACGAAGACGCCGAGGTCCAGATCTACGCGGTGGGCGAGTACTGCTGCTCCCGTGCACCGGACGACGACGATGTGCCCGTGTGCTTCTCTACCCTGCCGCGGCTCCGGCTCGGGGACGCCGCCGCTGCCGATGTTCTCGGACGATACAGGGCGCCGCTGTACCTCAAGGGGTGCACCGACGGGGGCGTCCGCGTGTTGACGCCAGTGGTGGCCTGGAGGCTGGAGCTCGATGGCGAGCAGCCCGAGTTCTTCGTGCTCTCGCGGGCGGCATACGCCGGAGGCTGGCTGCGCCTCGCCAAGCCCGTGAGGTGCTACGAGCAGACGGCGGCCAGGACTTTGCTGCTGACGGCGCAGCTGCTGCATTTCTTCAGGAGGAACAACCCTGGTGCGCCGGAGACAGCCTTGTGGATCCACCTTCGCCAAGCTTTTCGGTACTTGTTCAGCAATGCCACCGCTCTGTTCTGCGGCGTTTGTTTGTTCTTGTTCTTTTGGTAGATGGTGGTGGTCTTACAGATTTCACTTGTTCTTCTGCAGCAAATTCAGGCCTAGGCCCTCGGAGGATGACTTCAAGAACCAGACCTCACTGTCACTGATGAGGCAGTTCGCGGCAACGGATCCTGTCTTGGCAAATTCAGGGGTATGATCTGTTATATATGCTCTTGATTGCATTGGAGCTTTTTATTGTGCCCGATTGCTGTTGTTTGTAGGTCTATCTGACTGATTTATTATGTGATAGGCTTTGCGAGCATTTGTTGAAAGAATATCTACTGAGGTATGTGTATCGTTCTGCATAATCTCGAACGTTTTGGAAGAGAAGTTAACCACACGTTAATTGTTTGTCTTCATATAATTTTGACCAGGTTGGTGGTGATGCAGACATTGATGACATCGTTGATGATGGTGATGGTGAGGTCGTAAACGAGATTTTCACTGAGGAGGCTCCATTCTAGGGTGAAGAAGGATAAATAAGTCTATGCACTTTTCTTTATAACTAGGAGTCCTTATGTAATGAACTTATCGTATGTAGTGTATTGCTATTAACTACCATGAAGTTTATCATATGTATGCATGCATAAACTAATCGTGGGGTAGTATTTCCATCTGCTTTGCGACAACCCTCAACTATATTGTTCTTTGTCCATAATCCTTGGCTTTCTAGTTGAGCTTGTTCGATGATTTTTGGGGGGCTGCAAATTGAAAGATCAAGTAAGGTCCTAGAGGGAGGGGGGGGGGTGGACAAATTGGTCTATTCTGTGAATGAAAATGCTAACTTAAAAACTGGCCAAATTAACTTGTAGATATATCTGTGTAGATTGTTGCAGATGCTTTGCAAGTTTGCCGATTATTTTGCATTCACAATTTTCAATCTAGTTTTTTCTTGGATCCCTATTTTTCCTAGGACCCTAGAATGTGATTCTTTTGTAGAGATCTATGTACATAACAGAATCTTCAATCTAGTTTTTCTTGGATCCATAATTACCCTAAGATCCTAAGACGTCGGAAGATCCATGTGGTGGAATGGAACATAATGCTTAGAAAATTTCTCTAAAGACAGTTGCATTCTTTGCAAGTCCTTGCCATAGATGTCTGGTGTTGTCTGCAGCTGTTGCTGTGGTTGCTGATTCTGGAACCAAGAAGCACATATCCCTTCCATGCTGAATTAGGATCATGTCTGTCCATGGGAAGACACTGCTCTCCAGAATAGCTTGTGCTCTGTGGTTCAAATCTCATACTGTTGATTCCTCTGCTCCCAGTACAGCTACTGCTGCTAGGATTAGGACCATGCCAATAGAATGTGAATCTACTGAGGTACTTTAAGTGCCAGTTCTTCTATGTCGAGGTACTCAAGATTCAGTTCCATTGATGAAAGTAGAGAGGGCCGATTGTGAAACTGGTGGCATCACTGTAGAAACTGTGCTGCAGTTGAAGTCACTGGTTGATGAACCAGAGTATGCTTTTATAGTCACGATAATTTCCTATGGACTGAGTGTTCATTATTCAAAAAAATATGCTTCACGTGGATTAATAGAAAATAACACACTACTATATAGACAGTGACGGTCCTAGAACCTCTTTCTGCGGTGCAAACTACTCGTATCTAAATCTCCTATAAACGAAATCCCCACTAAGGGATTTTTCTGCCTTCTCAGAGCGCCACGTCATCTGCTTTTGCTTAATCTATTCGGCCGTCGCGGGTGCCGTAATTTTTTCCGTTATTTCCGTGCGTTTCCTGTTCTGTTTCCCCTTTCGTCGCCAGCCTGGCCACCCACACGTTCGCAGAAGATGCCGCCTCCTTCAATTTCCCTCTCCGAGATTTACTCCCCAGCACCGCCGCCGCCAGCAGCTTCCCCTCCCTTTCCGGCGCCCGGCGCCGCCAGTTTCCCTCCGTTCCTGAGCGCCGCCGCCTCCCCCAGCATTACTCGCTCCGCCCTCGCGGGCCACCCTAACGGGGTTGGGGATGGACGACCTGGCAAGCTACACGGACGGCATTGCTTCGTTGACCTTCTATGCTCGCCCTCCAGACGTACGGCAGTGCTCCCGTCCTCCAGTCTCTCCGCCGGCGTCGACCTTGGTACCGGACGGTTGAGGGGACGCCTGCCGCGTGCCACTGGTGCTCCCTGCGCCGACCGACGGGTCTTGGCGAGTTAAGTTTTTCGCACTCAGATCTGGGCAGTAATTATTTTGTGTAACCGAATTGTAACGCCTGCATGCCTTTAATTCAATTAAATTAATTCGTGTCCAGATATGCACATATGAGATTTATATGGGGCTCTCCCTGTTCCAATTGTTTCCCTTCCGCAAAGCTTGCACATGTCCAGGTGGGTTCTGGAGATCTAGATTTGTCCTTGCATTCTATTCCTCCATTGTTTACGTATACACCTCTATATTAATCATTGTTCTTACTCCTCCAATGAATTTCTCTAATTCTTTGCAGATTACTATGTTCGAAATTTCTTCAAACTGATTTACTTATCAATTGGTCTTCGAAATTAAACAGAGGGTAAGTTCCTCAAACGTATTTCCTCAAATTTTTAGTAGAGCTTGATTATTACTAGATATAGAACTCGACACCACTGGGATTGCTTGCTTTTCCAACCAGAACATGATGTTGCTTCTAGCAATTTGATCTGGAATCGAAGATTTGGTTTTTTATATTGCTCACTGTTTATACATGATAAAATAGAAAACTGGGTACTGGAAAACTGTCTAATAGTTTGTCAAACATATTTCTCTCAAATTTTGAGTAGAGCCTGATTATTAGTGATATATAGAACTTGACACAACTGGGATTGCTTGCCTTTCTAAGGAGAGCATGAAGTTGCTTATAGCAATTTAATCTGGAATCGAAAATTTGGTTTTTTATATTGCTTACTGTTTATACATGATAAAATTTAGACATGATAAAATAGAAAAACTGGGTGCTTGAAATCTGCCTAATCTTTTTTATGTTACATCCTGATATGTAATATCGTCTCTCTATAACATTAACTTTGTCCAAAAAAAATGGCATCTGAAACAAACAACTAATTTTATTTGTCAAGTAGTAAGAAGGATAGTTGTAACCATTAATTGGATCTGTCAATCAGAAAGCTAATTTTAACCATCACAAATTTAGAAGCAATATATACAGTTGCATACAGCAGCCATTGGTTAGCTTTTGATCTACATAGCATGTAATTGGTTAGCTTCTCGATCTACATAGCATTTGGCTAAAAAGTTGGAGATACTTGCTTTTACCCTCAAATTTTGCATAATTTTATTTGTCAGTAGTAAGAAAGATAGTTGTAACCATTAATTGGATCTCTCAATCAGAAAGCTAATTTTAACCATCGGAAATTTAGAAGTTAATATATACAGCTGCATACAGCAGCCATTGGTTAGCTTTTGATCTACATAGCATTTGGTTCAAGTTTTGGAGATACTTGCTTTTACCCTCAAATTTTGCATACATTCTGTTTGTTAGTGATATATACAACTGCATACAAATGGGATTCTTTGCCTACTGAATTAAATAGGATTTGGCTAAATTCTTGAAGATGCTTGCTGTTATTTCTGTGTATTGCTGCTAACCCAGAGTACAACTGTGCAGCATCATCCATTGTTAACCATAGTTCTGTTGCATACCTCTTCATAGTGAAATTGCTATCATTGGACTTCTGGAATTTAAGGCCAGGTAACTTCCTAAAACACCTATGCTTGATATTTGCATACTGGTGATTTACATAATATTTGGCTAAATTGGTTAAGTTGTTTCCTTCCAGTTTTGCATATTGCTGATAATCCACAGTGTTACTATTTTGTAATCCATGATTATTGGGAAACATGCACACTGGTTATGCTCCAATTTTAATGCTGTACACAACTGGGCCTGAATTCCTTTTCATTCACATAGCATGTATCCACATTTTCCAAGTTGTTTGCTTTTAGTTCCTGCAATGCTGAGTTGTTTGCTTTTAGTTTGTGTGCTGCTGTTAATTGATAGTATTATTATTATGAAATCTATAAAGTTTAGAAAACATGGACACTGGTCCTAATTCATTGCCCCCTCGGCGTGGTCGTGGCCGCCCTCGCGTACGTTCCCAACCTGCGGCGACACCTACACCGGATAGAGATTCCACAGCTTCATCCCGGCGCATGCGTAGACAACATATGCGCTCTAACTCATCAGGTCAAACCTTCAGTTCTAATACCCTGTATAAAAAAAAATATTAATTTATGGGAATATCAAACTGATGTATACATAATAGAACTCTTGCCATTAGACGCCCGGTCAGTCCGTATAAAAAACGGAGGATCATTTTACGCTTCTTCATCTACTACCCAAAGATAGTTCAGCTCTACAAATTGGAGAGCACAGTGGTGCATCCATTGAAACTTCGAGACATAAACGTAAGATAAAGTAGCAATTCCCAATATATACCCCGCCCATATCAAAAATAACACAAGAAAATGTTTTAAATGATGTGCGTTCCTTTCGGGCACCATCTTTAATCCATTAAACCTTGGGGGTCCCCAAAGATAATTGTCGAGATTGTGGTGCTTACTTCTGGTATGAAGAACGTATCCGCAGAGAAAGGAATACGTCAAATCCAATTTATAATTTGTGCTGTAAAGGAGGCCGACTATCATTTGCCCAGTATAATCCACCTCCCAAAGCATTATTGGATTTATTAACTTCTGATGACATCTCTCTTAGAAACCACTTCTTTGATAATATCCGTCGGTACAACACAATGTTTGCCATAACTTCTATGGGAGTAAAAGTAAATGAATCGATAAATGATGGTCGTGGTCCTTATGTTTTCAAGATTAGTGGCCAAGTTTGCCATCGGGTCGGTTCTTTGATACCCTCAGAAATCGCCGCCCGTAATATGCACGGTTGTACATTTATGATACCGCCAATGAGATTGCAAAACAGAACAAATGTTGTCTCCTCGTAAACTGAAACCTTTGTTCCTAACGATGCCATAGTTGCCTCCCTCATAGAAATGTTGGATACGAATAATCCTATTGTCAAACTCTTTCGAACAGCAAGAGAAAGGCTATGTTATCGGGGAGACTTCGATCGTTTCTCTATAAGATTATATGGAAACCCGGATGCACATGGGGATATATATAGTGCACCCGTGGCATCGAGAGGTTGTTGGATTAGTTGTTGGTGATATAGGCATAACCGATGTTGGTCGAGACCTCATAATAGAAGACCATGCATCTCAACTGCAGCAAATCAAAGAAGATCCTTTGCAAATTTATGGCCATGCAAGTACCCTCTCTTATTCCCTTATGGAGAAGACGGTTTTCATGATGGACTACTAAATCAGCCCACATCACGATCTTCATCTACTTTAAACGCCAAAAAGTAACAATTTTAGAATACTATGCATATAGATTGCATGATAAAGAATAAAACTTGGTGAGTTCACTACTCCTCTAAGGTGCAAAAGATTAACACACGGCCTATCAAGTAGATGCATATTGTTGTGTTGAGGATAAACGAATAAGACACTACCGAACAAATGCCTTGTGTTGAGGAAAAAATATAGATCAAATGCCCCTATAATGCTTTGGCATCTTACGTTTCAAGGGGAGTAACATCTCGCATCTTCCATCGGGTCAAAGGGTTATCCTACCAAAGCATCCTTCGTTGGTGGCCCACGCTATTTATATCAGAAATATCAAGATTGTATTGCAATTTGCAGGAAATTTGGATGCCCACATTTATTTATAACCTTCACTGCAAATACAGCTTGGCCTGAGATTAGAGAGGCCCTTTCCCTTTTCCCTGGTCAATATCCGTCCGATCGAGCTGATATTATTGATAGAGTCTTCCAAATGAAACTTAATATTCTAATGGATGACATAGAAAAAAAATAATTTTTTTGGAGCCATAAATGCAGGTATCACTTTCTGCATATCAAGCTTCTTAAAGTATTTTTTTGTCTACATTTAAAGATAGGCATTTCCTTTTGCAGCTGTTTACACAATAGAATTTCAAAAAAGGGGTCTACCACATTCACATATCATAGTATGGTTGGAAAAGGATGCTCTTCTAGATGCTCCAAAAATAGACTACTATATTTACGCGCACACTACCCGATCCAAAGAATAGATAAAATTGGATATGATCTTTGTTTACGCTTTCATGATACATGGCCCCTATGGACCTATAAACCCATCTTCTATCTGCATGTCCAAAGGTGTTTGCTCCAAATCTTTTCCAAAAAGAATTTTGTGAGAAAACTACTGTTATGGAAAATGGGTTCACACAAAGTATGCTCGACCAAACAATGGGTTAGCAGTCCATAAAAATCATGTGAACATTGGCAATAACTTTGTTGTTCCACACAGTGTTGACTTAGTGGTTAAATATCAGGCCCACATAAATGTTGAAAAGGTTAACCATGATGGCATGCACAAATATCTTTTCAAGTATGTAACAAAGGGATTTGATTGTGCTAGACTTGGGTTGCATTCAAAGCCCTCAACATCACAGTCATCCAATCAAACTATCAATGAAATCAATAATTTTCTTGAGTGTCGATATATTACTCCACATGAAGGTTGTTGGCGCTTACTTCAGTTTGACATCCATCATACAAACCCAACAGTTGAGCGCCTGCCTGTCCATTTGCCATTTGAAAACAATGTAGTATACACAGAGGATGATGATTTGGAAGAAGTTATTGAAAATCCAAACAATACTAGGAGTAAGCTTACAGCTTGGTTAGAAGCAAATGCACAATTCCCTTTGGCCAGAGAATATACCTACCTTGAATTTCCTGAAAACTTTACGTGGCACGCAAAGCACAAGATTTGGAACATACGCAAAGGTTATTTCAGGAAAGTAGGACGTATAGCCCATGTAAACCCTACCCAAGGAGAGCTTTATTATCTCCGAATGTTACTGCACATTATTAAAGGCCCTACTTCTTTCAAAGAGATTCGCACCGTAGGAAATATGAGCTATCAGACCTTTCGAGAAGCATGTCAGGCTTTAGGTCTTCTTGGCGATGACCAGGAGTGGACAAATTGTATAAATGATGCAGCTCAATGGGCTCTACCGTATCAATTACGCCATCTATTTGTTACAATCATATTGTTTCGCGAAGTCCACGGACCCTAAAAAGATGCAGACGAGAAACATGCATTACAAATGAGTGAAGATATTACCCATCGTCTGAGAGGCAGTACTTCTCAGGCATTAAACTATTCTAGAGAACTCTTAATTCAATTGGATCAATTACTGAGGGACAATGGGTACAACCTATCTCATTTTAATTTGCCCCCCTGCCAAAAATGTAAAAACTCTCTAGAAAATAGGCTTCTATTGGATGAACTTAGCTACGATATCCATGCCATGCAATCTATTGTAGATGATGATATTCCTAGGCTTAACTGTAACCAGAAGGGAGTTTTTGATGCTATCTGTAAATCTATATTTGAAAAGGAAGGCAAAACATTCTTTGTCTGTGGATATGGTGGAACTGGAAAGACCTTTCTATGGACAACTTTATTGAATTATATTAGGAGCCAAGGAAAAATTGAATTATATTAGGAGCCAAGGAAAAATCGCATTCATCTGGGATTGGATTGCATCTGCTGTTGCACGGGGCCGCACTCCTCATTCTCGATTCAAAGTCCCTCCGGACATCCGGCAGAATTCTATGTGTTCCATTAAGAAAAATACTAACTTAGCAGCACTGATTCAACAAACATCACTTATTATTTGGGATGAAGCACCGGTTAATCATAGGTATTGTTTTGAGGCATTAGATCGCACTCTTAGGGATATAATGACAGATATAACACCCAATTCTGCATTGAGGCAGTTTGGTGGAATCTCTGTAGTTCTTGGTGGTGACTTCCGTCAGACACTCCCAGTTCTGCAGCCAGCTAGCAGGCAGCAGATTTTAAATGCTTGCATAGTAAATTCATATCTCTGGCAACAATGTACAGTTCTACACTTAACTGAAAATATGAGATTGAAAGCACCATCATTATCAGAGAGTGACAGAAATGAGCTACAGTTATTTGCAGAGTGGCTTCTAAGAATAGGAAATGGCATTGAACCATTTGTTGATATTCCAAATGAATCCCCAAACACTTTTATTCAGATTCCAACATCACTCCTACTGGAAGAAACATGCAGGAACCTTGATGGTTTAATTTCATTTGTCTATGACTTAGGATGCGATCCACCAAACATTACATCATACTTATGTGACCGGGCTATTTTAGCATCCAAAAATGACACTGTTTCTGCGATCAACGATACAATGATTGAACGACTAACCATAGCTGAAATGTCATACTATAGCTCTGATTCAATTGATGATAGTAGTAAAAACCATTCAACTCTAGAGGCTCTATATCCTACTGAATTTTTAAACACATTATCATTGAATGGCCTGCCACCACATGTCTTTGCATTTAAAAATTGGTGTACCCATAATGCTTCTAAGAAATCTGGACCCATCAAGAGGGCTCAGAATGGTACTAGATTGATTGTCACCCAACTAACAAGCCGTGTTATAGAGGCTGAAATAATCACAGGGAAGGCAAAAGGCTCAAAAGCATACATCCCTCGCATTATAACTACTTCCATAGAGTCAAGATGGCCCTTCAAGCTAAGACGTCGACAATTCCCCTCGTCAGGATTTCTTATGCCATGACAATTAATAAAAGCCAAGGCCAAACCCTTGAAAGGGTGGGTGTCTATTTACCATCACTGTCTTCTCTCATGGTCTCCCTTTATGTGGCATTCTCAAGAGTCACCTCATCAAAAGGTTTACGAATCCTTATTGAAAATAGCCCATCTCGGATATGATAATTGTACACATAATGTAGTGTACAATGAAATTTTCTCAAAGATTTAGAACCCTAAAAAAAAAATAACTCAGGTAATGCTGAATTTGTGGGCTCATTAAATACTACATACATGATTTATGATATTTATTGGTTCTTGTAAACTCTTGCATCAACATATTATGTTTTTTCTATATACATTGTTGGCTAACCATAAATAATTATGCCTTCCTGCAGGTAACTTCGCAAAATGAGCCAAACTACAAAACTAAAAGACATCACTGCCCCCAAACGACAACAACTACAAAGTCTTTGGCGGGCTCATCGGATTATGGGATGCAAGATATGTGAGTACAAACTCATTGATAAGCATAGAAGGAGTTCTCCTTGATGATGATGTATGTATCCTCACTCATTTCCCATAGTCAATGTAAAATATGTATACTGTTCTTACTAACTCCCATTTATTATAGGGAACTACAGCACAAATTAGTGTTCCAAGAAGTTTAGAGAAGGAGTTCAGGCCCCAACTTTCTGAGGATAGTGTTTACACCTTTTCTGCAATTACTGCTATTCATAGAAACAACAAAAACTACACCTATGACAACCAAAGCTACATCCTTCAAATTGCATCTACCACTAAAGTTCATCGTCTAGAATCTAGGAGGAGCAGACATCCCACATTATGCATTTAACTTCGCACCTTTGATGTATTACCGGATAAAAGTATGCAGTCCAAGCCACTTCTAGGTACTACATAATCCTAAACTCTATTGCCTTTTTTTTAATAAACCAACTCATCTGAACCATTTTACTCTTCTTGCACTAGATCTGATAGGAGTTATCAGCTACGTGGGACCATTTGATTATGCAGGTCCCAGATCACCAAAAAAACAGAAAGATCAAAATCCGAAATCTAGAGTATATCTAATCACCCAGTTACATAATCATTATTTATAAGCTCAATTTGTGCTAATACAGTTCATTTTTTATAAAAAATATACCTTTGCAAAGTGACCAGGACCAACAGATAGTGCTTTGGGACGAAGAAGGCCAAATTTTTGATGAAAAACAAATCGTGAAAAAAATCTAAACGGGGCATTGTAATAGGAATATTTGCAGGCCTTACTGCATCAAAATTCGCAGGTTAGTTGTCTAACATCACCCTTATCTGATATACATACCTATAAGTAATCATCCTATGCAAGACCTAACAAAGGTTCACTACATATTCAGGAAAATATGAGGCTTCCTCCAGTTCTGCAACTCGAGTGTATATTGATCTGGACTATCCGGAGGTAACCACATATCAATCAAGGTAAATAACAATATTCCTATCATCTGTCCTTATAATTTGGGGTTACCATACAGCATTACAAACATGATTATTCCATAGTACGTAATCTGAACTTACACTCCCAATCCTACCTATTTAAATAACTTACTCTCATTGGTTTAAGTTATTTTCTCTTACTTTGCTGGGCAAGGTTAACATATTAAATATGTGTTTACCAGATATAAATGGGAAAGAGACGACTTAACATAGAAAATAGCTATCACAATTGAGAAAGCTCCCCGTGGAAACAATTTGGGAAATTACAGATCAAAGAAATATTAGATTTACCAAATGAAGCTTTTTGAGGCAAATATTTCCTTCGTTAACTCATATGCATTCAATCATACCTAACTTTATTTTTAATTGCTGCACTTTTCTTTGAAATTACCATTACAGGGGAGGAAAAACATACAGCTACCACGCAGAGATCACATCCATAATCCAGAACATAAATTGGTACTACAAGGCATGCAAGAAATGCAAGCTAGGCTATAATACAATTTCTGATACTCAAAGATGTGCATGTCCTTATTCCATTCAAACACCAGAGTAAGATAGATCTTATAACAGTCTATTGTTGCATCTAAATAAGTAATCTATCTACTGACCACTTAAATCGTGTGCTTCCTTTCTTCCAATGAATAGGTACAAACTTCCCCTTAGAATCAAAGATGACTCATCAACAATGGACTGTGTTGCTTTCTATAATGTTGCTGAAGATTTAGTTGAATGCTCAGCTCTAGAAGCTTCAAAGAACATGCAGATTCAACCAGATAACCATCCAGTTGCTCTCAACAAAGCTATTGGCAAAACAAAAATATTTCATATAGGAAATAGTAAGAACATAACATCAAAGTACCCTATCAAATTTGTTGTGAAAAGATGCTTCACAGCTGATGATCATGAGGGCAACAAAGATTCTGTATCTTCAGAGGTCGGTGTTAAAATATAAACTTGATTACCAACAAGGAGTTATTATATTCCATTTCCATAAAACCTTCCTTTAACAGTTTAGTTTTATTAATTTCAGGAAACTCCCCGCCAAAGAAGCAACATCTAACGCAAGCACACCTCCACCTGCTCAAGCTACACAACATCCATCAAACCAACTTAGGTAACCATAACCAACACTCTTCAGATTCACCTCCAACAGTTCAGAAGTTTATGATCTGTGAAAACATATACTCTTCCAACCTAATATACAGATTTCAGGTTTGACAAACCACATTTCCTTGAATTTTGCAGCAGCTCCAAGGCCAAAAGAAGAATCGATCTGAATGAAGCTGAAACAAGTGACACTGAAAGCAATAAAAAAAAGAAAGCGTAAGTATCACTAGACAAAAAATTATGCAAACATAATTTCAAAAAAAAAATCAATTATATTATCTTACATTTATATGGTACTTTTTCCTACATGCAGGCCAACTACATAATTGGGATCAATAGCAGCTAAACATCAATAGAAGGGCTCCATTCGTCCAAAAAAGGCATCTCAACATCTACCGAGAGTTTCTTCCAATAAATTAGATTGTAGTTTTTATTTCAGTAGACCAAATTGTAACCCATGCAACCTACAAACATTCCGCTCCACTACTACACTTTACAACTGTGACGTTAATTTAAATAATAATACTGTCTTTGTAAGTGCTCTTGAAAATCATAGAAACTCAAAGATTAAAACCTTCAAACACTGCTACACTTGGTTCAAGAGAAGAAATAGACTGTCTTACCTATGGCATGCAGCTATATTCTACCTTTAAATTCAATGTTTCACTTACAGGATGTTGGATGATTAAAAATTTTGAGGTTCTGCAGGCACAGAACATTTTACTTCAATAGCTGCTACCACTATCTCATTCCTATATAGTTTGTAATGTGTTTGAAACAATTATGCATGACAAGCTGTGCCTAACACAATTATCCATGACAATAAATTATATAACCTGTGTTTCTTTTTTCTTTTTCTGTAATAGATTTTAAACCTATAATATTTTATGAATTGTTTCCAAATAATCTGAATAAGTAAAAAAAAAAAAGCATCTCACAAGCATTAAAATACTTATACATAGTTTATTATTAATGATTGATGGTTAACATCTATCTTTATGCAGAAATTATGCAGGCATTCATTATTCCTTTGTTCAGACTATATATCATTTTGAGCTACAAATTGCTGGTAATTCTCTCCCAAATTAGTCCTTAAGTAAATTTTTATTGTACACATCTTATTCTAAATCCTGTGTCAAGTATACTAGCTACCGCATTAGAGTATCTGACATTTAAAAACCTGTAATAACCATTCATTAAAGTGTCATAATGTGCTAACCTCCTCACTCACTCCACCACAAACACAACACATTAAAATTGGTAGCCTATTCATCTACTGCATGCAACACACCAAAATAACTCCCATATTCTCCTTCAATATTTATCTAACTCTAACTAAACCACGTTAAAAACTCCTCCACTACCCCTGCACCACGTTAAAATTGATAACCTATTCACCTTCTGCATGCAGCACACTAAAGTAACCCCCATTCCATCCTTCAATATTTATCTAACACTACCTACCGGCAAAAACTCCTCCTTTACCTCCTCTTCTCTTTCATTCCAACTTTCAGATTCTATGCGAGTTATTCCAATGAACAGACGCCACCTAATTGCAAGCAAATAAAAAAAGGTTTTCAATCTCCTCCTCATAAACTTTGATGTTCTGGACTTCTATTTACTATGCATCCTTCATATTATAGATCATTCCCTACCTGTTTTACAACTCTTATGCAAATATAAGTTGCATAATTTAGCTCTGAATCTTATGAGTTTTAAAGTTTAATGTTCATGGTGTTCTGGACTTCTATTTGCTGTGCATCCTTCATATTATAGATCATTCCTTACCTGTTCTACAAATAATGCAAATAAAAGTTGTATAATTTAGCTCTGAATCTTATGAGTTTTAAAGGTTACTATTCATGTACAGATTATACAGATAATAAAATCCTTGCTCATCAACTTCATACGTACAATTCCTACATTTTCTATGAATTTTTCCTACTACAGATCATAACTGTTCATATTCCCCCACTGTTTTGTCATAAAATGCTATACAATTAGCTCTGCACCTCAACAACTTCTTAAGGTTATTATTCATATGCAAAATCTTGCTGTTGAGCTACATACAAACTTACTGTTTGAACTCCCTCTAATTTTTCAGAACTAAGGATTGGGTGGATCCCCACACAACAGATTATATCAACTAACATGGAACCTACAGGTACCCCAACAGTAATTGCTGCATATAGCTTACACACCACAATCAACAAGCAATATAGAAATTAGCCCATTAGTACTACTAATTTATCTTTTTTCATTTCAGGACACAATTTAGAATATGCAGTTATTGGCAGGTTAAATAAGGACCATGGTGCCCATGCTCTCACCCCCAGAACAAATAAAAATACATATTGCTCATGCTCTCACCATAAATATCAACCCCAATCACATAATACACATACCACCAAATTTCATTATTCCACTTGATGATGGACATGACCAAGCAAATATTCTTGCAATACATCCACTACTTCACATAAATCACTTCCTCCTGGAAATTTTACCATGGTTCAACGAACATGAGCTATGCCAGCTACCATGGATCTCAGGTAACTAGAAAAAAAAAGTACCTCTTATATGTTTTTGATGCTGTGTCAATATGAGATCTACTAGATAGAAAATAATATTATTGTACAAGAGGAGTATATATATATATATATATGATCTCCTGGAAATTTCCAGGAGATATTGAATGTGGTCTCCTGGAAATTGTACAAGAGGAGTATATATGATCTCACGGAAATTTCGGAAATTACCTGGGATCTCCATGGATCCCAGGTAACGAGAAAAAAAAACCAAGTACCTCTTATAGTGGAATTCTAAATTTTCTAAAGTTTTGTGCTTATATGGTGTCATCCTTGAATTTTTGTGATACAATCATTGTTTACTGAGTGATGATATATGGTATTATACATTGATTTCTCCTATGGGCTTTCTGTTTATAGATGCACGCAATGCTCTATAGCACTGTCTTTTCCCTGATTTCTTAATGCAGAGTTATGTTCTAGCAGTGTGGTACCTAGATAGTGGTTTCTTCTGAATATGATTATGATATCCTTATCTTAAATGATTGGAGTACATGTCTGCCTCCCTGTTTTGTGAATATGACTATGATAACCTTCATCATGTAAATGTTGTTCATGTTCTGTCTCCTCTTCTGAATATGATTATGATATCCTTATCTTAAATGATTGGAGTACATGTCTGCCTCCCTGTTTTGTGAATATGACTATGATAACCTTCCTCACGTAAATGTTGTTCATGTTCTATCTCCCTTTACTGTTCCTATGACACTGTTAGATATTCTGTACTTGCTCTAAATATCTAAATTATCTACTAGATAGAAAATAATATTATTGTACAAGAGGAGTATATATATATATATATATATATATATGATGATACGAGAGCAGCTCAGCTAACTACCATGTGAAACTAGGTATAGTGCTACCTAGCTAGCTAAATTTAGGGGGATTCTATGATTAGGCAAGCAAAGTCCCAGGCATCGAGCAAGCTTTCTTACTGCCTGCTTCCAAATGCCTTCGGAAAAATCCGAATACCTGTTCCGCTCTGCTCAATCAAAATATGCAACCCACATCTGCAGTAGAATGTATATGTATCCTAAAATATTTGCATAATTTTGCAGAGTTCAGCTCCAAAAATTCAGATGTGCATATTGACCCGTTAACAATATTACCTGTAACAGTAACCAAAAACAAAATAACAGGTTTGTACCGTACATATTCCAAACAATTTATTACTTCACTCCCGCTAACAAATATCTTATTACTTCACTACGGGGATGCAGCAAGCTGAAGGATACATTTGCATCAACTATTCCAAAGAGCTATGAATTAAGAGCACCGGACTACAGACTACTTAGCCATCACAGAACTCAAGCATTTCTACTATATGAAATCAAGTGCATTCAGAAACTACAGTAATATCTTTGCCTCACTTCAAGATGTCAACCATAGGTTATACCCTCTCATTCACAACCAAATCTCCTCTATATGTGCATACATTCACTCCCTTCAGTCTCCATCAACAATTGAGTCGATGCCACATGTCCATGCTTTTTTGCCGATAACATTAAAAAGATTGATAGTATTATGGATAAAATTATAGCACATATTGATTGGGCTAGGGAAAATATGTGCCCCAGATCTTTGGAATACCTCTAGATTTAGAGGCTTTTCAGACATGGCCCCCATCATCTCAGGTAACTAAACTATCAAAAGATAAATATGTCCTTAGTTGATCATATGTTAAAACACATGATATTGAATAAATCTTTTTTCCCTTTGTAGGTTCTGTTCCACCAACATATGCGAGATAGACGAAAACAATTTTCAAAAGCTGTTATACTGAGAGGCTCCACAATACAACACCTATCATTGAAACCATAGAAGACAATGGCAGTTCCTTTGAAACTTACATAACTGTCAACAACTTCACCCGTATATACTATGGAGACAAAGAGAAAAACCGCAGCTAAAATGGAAGCATCGGCAATTTTTTATTGCCTCAAACAGATTTGCAATGTTCAAGGATATAAGATAATTGATCTCAATTATCCAACACTTGAAAAAAATAGTAACATCAATTACCGGATGGACTGCACAAATGAATATATTACAAGATACTTGATTGGTTTCATGATGCAGCAAGCACGTAAAATAGACAAACAAATCATGAAGGCATATGAAGACGCCAACTTACGAGGAAGCAGGCCTACAAGAGTCAGACCACATCAACACTGAAACAAAGAAACTTCTCAATCTATTGGAGCAACATTGGACTGGCATCAACACCATATCCTTCGAATCTAACAACTACAAGGTATATAACTCGATATACGTTTAAGTACATTTCCAAATGAGAAAAGCAAAACCAAAAAATTAACTTAATTCTGCGGGATCAATACAATTCGACAACATTCGGTGGATACTCCCCATCAAGATCATACTATCGCCTAGGACGAGCCAAAAGACCCATCATGCCATCACCAGCACCGTGAACCGTAACCAGCCCATCAACCTTGCAATAAGGTCAGACTCTAAAGTACTATTTGTACATATTTCAGTCCAACAAAATGCATACTTCTCTACTACCTTGGCTGAGCAAAGAGTTTATATTTCTATATTTCAACATTGCTTTAATCTTAGTGTTTCAAAACTTTCTGTTATCTCACATATATCTTCTTTATAACCATGGATCAACAATAATAACTAAAGTTTTGTTTTGCAGGATTCCCAGATGTTTACTACCCAATTGCTTTCTCGAGAATGCCATCAAACCCAAGTGCTTCTTGAAGAACCATCAAAGATTAGCTCGAGTTGAAGTTTATCTTATTTTATTGAACATGTTTACCTGAAATGTTTCTCACACATTGCTATTTAAGTGAACCATATAAATATACATTATTACCATTTCCTATATGTTTCTTACACATATTCATATGGAGCAGATATTGAGTACCCAATGAATTTTCTCCACCCATTTGAAAGGAGTGGGTGATCATGTGTAACAAGTTTTTTTTACACATATTCATATTGAAAAATAATAAATAATTTTTTCTCATTTCCCGCAGCAACGCGCGGAATCCTCCTAGTACTCTCTCCATACTCATGAACCTCTTTTCTGCGGTGCAAACTACTCGTATACTCTCTCTACTCATCGTATACTCTCTCCATACTCATGAACCTCTTTCTGCGGTGCAAACTACTCGTATACTCTCTCTACTCATAAAACTTGATGTCTTTAAAACCTAACTTTATCTATTATTTTTTATTAAAGTATATAAGAAAAATTAAAATAAAATTACTTTTTTATAAAAGTGGGTTTCAAGGTGAATCTATACATATAAGTTTCATCTTTTCAAACAAAATATTTTAAAAGTTATTGATAGTTTATATTCTAATGTTTGATCCAAACCTTGTTCAAAACGTCAAAAACGTTAAATTTTATGAGTATGGAGGGAGTATACTTTTACCTATTTTTTCTATGGCTAATCGTCGGTGGAGTTGGAGGTATCCAGGAACAACGGTGCAGCCTTCCATGCAGGATAGAGGACAGTAGAATTGAAAACAAAAGTTGAAATTGTATTTTGATAGCTTACAGATAAAATTAAGCTCAAAATGTCGAGTTTGAGGACTGAAACAAATAATTTAATAGTCCTAGGATGAATTTAAGTTAAAAAGTAAAGTTGGACCATTTTAAAAGTTTAAAAATTGAAACTACCCTCGAGGGATAGTTCATGGACTAAAATAGCTATTTTCTGAAACTTTTATGTACTACTAATGGAACATGTGCTGCGCTATGCGACGTTACATGGCTATGATGATCAATCTGTGCATAGTAGAACGAACGAGCCTGGTACTCACGGACGACAGGATTAATAAGACCGTTCTAATGGTTGATAGCTCGGTTTAATTTAGAACAAGTATAATAAAGGGCCGCAAGCAGACTGTATGTTGAAATGGATGAAAGAGAAGAAAAAGACAAGTAATTGTTATAAGCTTACAGTCTTCTTAGAGCAAAACTAATAATACAGCCTGTTGCTGGCTGTATAGATTTTTACATCTCACCTCTCAACCTGTTTATATAATAGTTTAGCTTTCTATTCAAGATAATAACCCTACTTGTCTCTCTTATATGTTTTTAGGGTTCTTGTGCCCAACCTAGCTATAAGTTTACAGTCCACTTCTCCCCTCTCTCTCTTCTACTCTCTCATCCACCTCAGCATTCAGCTTTGTTGCAGCCCTCCATAATACTTGCTCTTAGAGATAAGTGGACCCCATGTGGGTGGGCTGAGAGATGGTTATAAGTGTCCTATACAGCCAGCAGCGGATTGTATTATTAGCCTTGCTATCAGTAATTGGGTGGTTGGTTCCTTATAGAAATGGATTGAGGTCGTCTGAGTAGAATGATTTTGCACTGGTTTTGTAAAAAAAAAAGTAAAACATTATTAAAAGCTTATAAAATTTTTGTAACTTTTTACAAGTCTAGGTGTGTGCCATGTTATTTTTGTTTTGCATTTTTTTTATAACAAAATATGATTAGCTGTAATAGCATGACACTGCAAGTTTTTTTTCTTACCATTTCGTTGTCCCTTAATATTGTATTTTTCGTATTGATCAAGTCTGAACTTAGATGTTTGCATGGATTTACATTTTAGAACATGATCTTGCCCTGAGTGTGCAGAGATTCAAAATTCCTAAAAGCTTATAGGTACGTTTAACAATTTTGTTTGAATATGTGTCAAATATTTCATATGTATAGTGTATCATGATTTAGGAGTAAAAACATAAAATAATTTCTTTTCTGGTGAATGATAATTTCATCTGAAAAAAGTTAATTACAAAAAAACTAATTCCTCCTTTCTTCTGTGAGGGCTAGGGAAACTTTTAAGGCCCCTTTGGAATGGAGGTAGAACATAGGAATTTTGAAGGATTCAAATCCTATAGGAAAAATTTCTATCAAGCCCTTTGGAACCAAGAAATGCTTCCCAATAATTCCTTTGAAATTCCTATGGATTGGGCCATTCCAAAGGAATTTTTTGCAGGAAACAAAACATGAGCTCCAACCTCATTGTTTTGGTTCCTGTGTTTTTCCTACATTGCTTCCAAAGAGTTCTTCATTCTTGTAGGATTTGATATGTTGGGGCATTTCATTCCTATAGTTTTTCATTTCCTATCCTATGCCACATTTGTGAACCAAAGGGGCCCTTACATTGTTGTAATAAAAAAAAATATCATACACATGTGGTGTTGTTGTTCGCTATTCAGGCCTGGTCCGGCCCAGCATCCCACGCTCGCAAAAAAAAAAAAAAAAAAAAAAAAATGCTCAAGTTTGGCCTCGGGCTGAGCTGAGGCCGTCAAGCTCGCTGCTGCTCGCGCCGCCCACTCGTCGTGCGAGCGGTCGCCGCGTGCCGCCGTCTCCCGACGGCCCCACCAGGAATGCCTCGTCGTCGGCCGCGTGTCCGACGAGCGCTGGAACTCTCTGCAAAGCGCACTTGGACTAGGAGACGCCCGAGCCCCGAGCAGAGCACTCCTCTCCGCTGTGCGGTGCCCTTCTCCTTTGTCCAGCGTCCCCCGCGCCCGTGCAGTGGCCGTGCGCACGCCCGCCGCCCGCGCGCGCCGTGAAAACTTCCGGCAGCCACCAAGTCTCGCCGCCCTCCAACCTGCCTGGCCGCCGTGCAGTGGAGAGCAGGGGATCGATTCCCCTCCCTCGGTAAGACGGAAGAACCCTCGCTCGCTCGCTCACAGTCACGGATTTTTGGGGCATTGGGGTTTTCTCCCGAAATCACCGAACCCGAAATTTCATCCCTTTTTCTCTTCCTCGCCAGTTCGTCGCGGATTTCTCGTTGCATTGTGCGGCAAGTGAAGTGATTCGCGGAGAAACTTGGGGACGCTGCCATGAGGCCGCCCGCACAGAACATGGCAGCAGCAGCAGCGGTGGTGCCGCGCGAGCAAGACGGCGAGCTCCAGATCTACGCAGTGGGCGACTACTCCTTCGACTCCCCCAAGAAGGCGCGCGTGTGCTTCTCCACCCTGCCGCTACGGTTCGGGGACGCCGCCGCCGCCGCCGACGACGACAACGACGTTCCCGAAGGCAACAAGGTGTTGTATCTGCGTGGGTTTGCCAGTGGCCAGAGGAGGGTCGTCAGGGTGTTCAAGAGGGTGGTGGCCTGGAGGCTGGAGCTCGGCGGCGAACATCCCCAGTTCTTTGTGCTCCCCGAAGCACAAGGACGAGGCTGGCTGCGCCTCGGCAATCCCAGCAAGCTCTACGAGTGCATGACTGCCAGGACTGTGCTGATGACGGCGCAGGTGCTGCATTTCCTCAGGAGGAACCCTGATGCGCCGGAGACAGCCTTGTGGAACCACCTTCACCAAGCTTTTGGGTACCGTACCTCGGCATGCTATTCCCTGGTCGCCCTGTCGCGTTTGTTTTCTCTTTTGGTGTGGATGGTGATCCCTGAGTTTCTTACAGATTTCACTTGTTTTTTTTCTGCAGCAAGTTTCGTCGTGGGCCCTCAGATGATGACTTCAGGAACCAGACCTCAGTGTCACTGATGAGGAAGTTCGCGGCAATGAATCCTGTCTTGGCAAGCTCAGAGGTATAATAATCTGCTCCGCTCTTGTTATCAGAATTCTCGATCGTGTTTGTTAGTATATATATACTATAAATAAACTGCACAGCACAGTTGTGAGGGGTTAACTACATAATAACCTACTAGGTGGCATTGTACATTAGAAAATTTGGCACCCAAGTCGAGGCGAAGAGAACTTAAACTTAGGTGGCGGGGGTGTACACCCACCCACTGACCCGCACCTCCCAACAACTGTGCTAGGCTCACTTCCTGCTTAACTACATTCAAACTCTGTTTCATGTCTTGAGCTGGGTTATGTCAACGTAGTCCTTAATTTGCAACAAACAACATACTATTGCTCGAAGATTCTATAAATAGACTGATCTGCACATTATATGTCAACCACAGGGCCTTTCGTCCTTCTCCTATCTCTATAATTAAAGAAGTAGTAGTTGAACAACCTTTTATTGTGCTTGATTGTTGTTGTTTGACTGACCTGTTATGATGATTATGTGACTGATTTTGCTATGATTATTATCTGATAGGCCTTGCGAGCATTCATTGAAAGAATATCTACTAAGGTATGTTTATGGTTCCGCATAATCCTGAATGTTTTGGAAAACAAGTTAGCCACATGTTAATTGTTTCTCTTAATATCATTTTGACTAGGTTGAAATCGCTGACGAGTACTTGTTCCGAGGCTCCAAGGACAACTACAAGCTCGTGTGCTTCTCCACCCTGCCGCTTTTGTTCAGGGATGCTGCCATCGATGTTCCCGAAGGCAACAAGGCGCTGTACCTGTGGGGGCGCACCAACAGGGGCCGCGTGCTGCAGAAGGAGGTGGTGGCCTGGAGGCTGGAGCTCGACGGCGAACAGCCCCGGTTCTTGGTGCTCGCGCCAGCAGACGGCGGAGGCTGGCTGCGCCTCGTGAAGGCCAGGGAGATCTATGAGCGCACGGCTAGGACTGTGCTGCTGACGGCGCAGATGCTGCATTTTCTCAGGAGGAATCCTGATGGGCCAGAGACAGCCTTGTGGATCCACCTTCGCCAAGTTTTTGGGTACTTCAGCAATGCCACGCTCTGTCAGTGTTTGTTTGTACTTTTAGCAGATTGTGAGCTCTCTGAGGCAGGCTTACATATTGAATTTGTTCTTCTGCAGCAATTTTCAGCCTAGGCCCTCAGAGGATGACTTGTGGAACCAGACCTCACTGTCACTGATGAGGCAATTCGCGGCAACAGATCCTGTCTTAGAAAATTCAGAGGTATAATCTGTTCCGCTCTTGTTATCGGAATTCTCAATCGTATTTGTTAGTACTAGTGAATATGCACGTGCGACATGCACGTGGTTATAGCTATATATTCGTTTAATATTAAGCTCAAAGTTATTTATATGACATTATTCGACGATGCCTTAGTTGAATATAAAAATACAACATATTATTCTGCTCCGCAAGGAAGCAAGAACAATAAACTTCTATGAGGAAGACAATTCAACCAAGTCGATGTATGGTTGCGGTACCGTATACTTATTCAAGTACATAATGTTAAAGTAAACAATTGCCGTCTGTGAAAAGAATGAACATAGCCATTTTCTAGACAGGAACAACCTTTTCCTTGTCAAGCTTCTCGCCTTAGCCAGCTTCTCACTTTTCTGAGTTTCTGTGAAGCCGCCTCAGGCGTCATCCTCACTTTTCTAAGTTTCTGTAAAGCTGCCTCAGCCATTTTCCCACTTTCTGAGTTCCCCTAAGGTTCCCATAGGAATTTTCATGAAGTACCCATGGATCTTTTATTGACTTGAAACCAAAGAATACCAGCAGAGCAATTGGTGCACACTCTTCTAGCACTAAAGGGACACCATGGTATCATAACTTTTAGCATAGGATTATTTAGTTTATAAATAGTTAATTCTTGTTTGATAATCTATTGGTACCAACGCCAAACCTGAATAATCTAGAGCAACCAACGCTATTGTGGTACCACAAGTGACAAAAAAAATCTGATATAGCATTTCAAAACTCAAATTAATTAAAAGCACACCAAACCTGAATAATCTAGAGCAACTAACGCTATTGTGGTACCACAAGTGACAAAAAAATCTCTAAAAATTAGTTGAAAAGTTTGGTAAAGAAGTACCTAATATGTCAATAAAATTTAATTTTAACCATTAGAATTGAATCCTCATGAGCAGGACCGTTCATGGTTCAACAATTTGAATCCAAGGCATTAAGTACCTAATATGTCAATAAAATTTAATTTTAACCATTAGAATTGAATCCTCATGAGCAGGACTGTTCACGGTTCAACAATTTGAATCCAAGGTGTTATTAATATTATTTTTTTTAGTAAATCTCACTACCTTTGGCTAGGTCAGCTGTGCACATTATTCTTGTTTGCTTTGAACATGATGATATTAATAAAGAATCCTAACCATGGAATGCATGCCAGTAAGACGCACCTTAGTTTGATATATGAATTGCTAAGGGTTCAGCTTACCTCTACACAGAGGCCACAGCCCTTGGTTTTCCTAAAAACAGCAGCATACATTTAGATAACAAGGTTATGTAAGTCTGACTTCGCAAGCTCACCTCATCACCTGCTGGTAGTAATGTCCAAAAAATAGAACCCATGTTCCCATGGATAACCATCTTGTAATATACAAGTTATCATTTGAAAGAGAATCAATTTTGTGGTAACTCTCCAGTAACATTTAAAAGCTGCTAAGGAATGCTCTGCTTCATCAAGCAAATCATATCACCGTCGTAAAATATCTATCACCGGCAAGGAACCAATGAACCTTCCCTCTAGTTTCTTAGTGTCATTTTACAGTTTATAACTTTTCATTGTCATGAATGAATCTCCAGCAAAAGAGACGCCGAAAAGAAAATTTTCCGTTTTAGAGTGTTATTCACATTACGTTCTTAGATTGCCCAAAAGATAGTAAACAACTAAACATATCTGCACTTTTTTTTTTTTTTTTTTTTTTTTTTTGTTTTGGACAGCATTATTAGCATGAGGCGAACCTTGCACTGATCGGGGAGCAGCATGGTGGCATCGTTACTCCTCTCCAGCGGCACGTGCTTGCCCCTGAACACCAGCATTGTTGTCCCAGGGAACACGCAGTGGTGATGTCCAGAACAGGAAATTAAGATTGCTGCACACTACCAAAAATCAAGCGTTTGAGCGAGAAGGCATGAATGGATAGAAGGAAAAAAATTAGGAAGTGAAGAGTTCCAGCTAACCAGATTAAACATGCCAAAAGTTATAATCCACGAAATCCTGCTGCCACATCAGACAAAGAATGAACTAATCCATTGGGCTCGCCACACAAACAAATCAATTCAACTAGCAGCTTCAACCGATGCCATCCAAATCTAATGTTTGAAATTCCAAGCAAATGTCATAACAGATTGGAGAAAAGTAATATTTTTTTTGATCATTAACCAATGGCAATTTGCATGCACGGATGGAGTTGGAGGGTCGTACCTAGGAGACGGTGGGACCCTTCATTCTGAGCGGAGATGTGGCCTTCTCATCAGGGACGGCCGGGGGAGCAAGAGGCAGGCGCCTCAGACCCATCAGAGCGGCGTGGAGGTCCACCGCAAGTATCGCGTACTTGACGAGGACATCAACGTATTTTTTTTTATTCTTTTTAGCGTGAATCAACGCCCTAGGGAAAAGGGTGGGTACCGCGTTAGATGCGTGGGCGCGCTGGTGGCTAGGATGGAGGATGGTGAGAAAATAATCCAACGCAAAAAGAGAAACACGTGTAAACATTTACAAAGTTTACAAACCGGGTCTGCTCGTCAGATTAGAATGGTTGATTTAGATGAGTTGGATCTGATCTTAATGTAGATTTAATGGACAAGAATTGAGGTCGGTAGGAGATGTCAGGGTGAGAAGCTATTTTTAATTCTTTCGCTCTTTTATAGATATAGATATATATACTATATAAACTATATAGCACAGGTGTGAGGTTTAACCACATAATAACATCGTTGGCTGGCACTGTAAATTAGTAGAAAATTTGACACCCAAGTTGTGGCAAAGAGAGCTTAAACTTAGGTGGTGGGCCGGGGTGTACACCCACACGTCCCAACAACTGTGCTGGGCTCAGTTCCTGCTTAACTACATTCAAGCTTGGTTTTATGTCTTGAGCTGGGTTATGTCAAACATTGTCCTTAATTTGCAACAAACAGCATACTCTTGTTCTAGAATTGTAATTCTCTGGCATTTCTGAACTCTGCTATCTTTCTGCTCCCATTTCCAGCCTTAGACTTGCAGTATTTGTTAACTTGGGTTTGTATTGCCATTATTTTGATGCTTGCTTCCTGATGTGTATAATCTTAGATGCTAATGTCGTGTAACGGTGTAAGTGGACTGATCTGAACATGTCACATGATATGCCAACCACAGGGCCTTTCGTCCTTCTCCTGTCTCTATAATTAAAGAAAAAGTAATTGGAAAACCTTTTGTTGTGCTTGATTGCTGTTATTTGTAATTCAGTCTGACCTGTTATGATGATTATTTGACTGATTTTGCTATGATTATTATCTGATAGGCTTTGCGAGCATTTGTTGAAAGAATATCTACTGTGGTATGTGTATGGTTCTTCATAATCTCGAATGTTTTGGAAGACAAATTAACCACATGTTAATTGTTTCTTTTAATATAATTTTGACCAGGTTGGTGGGGCAGACATTATTGGTATCGCTGACGAGTACTCCTTCCGTGCCAAGGACAACTTTGAGCTCGTGTGCTTCTCCACCCTTCCGCTTTGGTTTGGGGCTGCCGCCACCAATGTTCCCGAAGGCAACAAGGCGCTGTACCTGTCAGGGTTCACCCCTGGGGGCCTCAGGCTGGAGTTGATGGAAGTGGTGGCCTGGAGGCTGGAGCTCGATGGCGAACAGCCCCGGTTCTTGGTGCTCATGCCAGCGCCAGCGCCAGCGCCAATAGCTGGCAGAGGCTGGCTTTGCCTTGCGAATGCCTGGAAGATGTACAAGCACACGGCTAGGACTGTGCTGATGACGGCGCAGATGCTGCATTTTCTCAGGAGGAATCCTGATGGACCGGAGACAGGCTTGTGGATCCACCTTCATCAAGTTTTTGGGTACTTCGATTCCCCTGTCGCTCTGTGGCGTTTGTTTCTTTTGGTAAGATGGTGAGCCCTGAGTCTTACAGATTTCACTTGTTCTTCTACAGCAAGTTTTGGTCTATGCCCTCGGAGGATGACTTCAGGAACCAGACCTCACTATCACTGATGAGGCAGCTCACAGCAATGGATCCTGTCTTAGCAAACTCAGAGGTATAATCTGTTCTCCTATTGTTTTTTTGAGGAAAACTGTGGGACATAGTCCCCCAGGAATAAACTAAAAACAGAGCAAAGACAGTACAAAGGTTAGCAGGAAGCTAACAGGGGAAGAGGGGTACCTAAGGCTAAACAAGTTGAGAACAGAGAAGAGCAGAGCCTCTAAGCCGAAAAAAGAAACTTTACAAAGAGTTGACCCAATTCATATTGTTATCATAATTCTCAATCATGTTTGACTGTTTGTTAGTATATATAGCACAGTTGTGTCTTCAATGAGCATGAAATAATCTACCGAGCTATGAGGGGTTAACTACATAATAACCTAGGTGGGCAAGGCGAAGAGAACTTAAACTTAGATGGTGGGGTCCCAACAACTGCGCTAGGCTCAGTTCCTGCTTACCTACGTTCACAATTTGTTTTGTGTCTTGAGCTGCGCTATGTTAACATTGTTCTTAATTTGCAACAAACAACATACTCTTGCTCTAAGATCGTAATTCTCTGGCATTTCTGAGCTCTGCTAATTTTTAGCTACATTTCCATCCTTGGGCTTGCAGTATTTCATAACTTGGGGTTGTATTGCCATTTATTTGATGATAAGACGTGTAAATGGAGTGATCTGCACAGATGTGCCGACTATGGGGCTAGCCTTTCGTCCTTCTCCTCTCTCTGTAATTAACTAGAGTGATTGGAACATCTTTTTATTGTGCTTGATTGCCGTTATTTCTAAGCCAATCTGACCTGTTATGATGATTATTTGACTGACTTTGCTATGATTACCATCTGATAGGTTTTGCGAGCATTTGTTGAAAGAATATCTACTGAGGTATGTGTATGGTTCTGCATAATCTCGAACGGTTTGGAAGAGAAGTTAACCACACGTTAATTGTTTGTCTTCATATAATTTTGACCAGGTTGGTGGTGGTCCAGACATTGTTGACATCGCTGACCAGGTTGGTGGTGGTGCAGACATTGTTGACATCGATGACGACGGTGAGATCGTAGATGACATCTTTGTTGAGGATGCTCCATTCTAGGCGAAGAAGAAGGATAAAAAGGAGTCTATGTGCTTTTCTTTATAACTAGGGGTCCTTCCTTATGTGTTGAACTAATGGTATGTAATGATATTGCTATGTACCACCAGTGGAGCTTATCATATGTATGCGTAAACTAATCCTGGCAAACATATGATTGGTAGTATTTCTGTCAGCTTTGCAACGGCCCTCAACTCTATTGTTGTTTGTCTGTAATCCTTGGCTTTCTAATTGAGCTTGTTTGTCCCTAAACACTAAATCCCCCAAGGACAGAATCGAGCTTGCGCTCTGTGGTTCAAGTCCCATGGTGTTCTTCCTCTGCTCCCAGTGCTGCTGCTACTGTAATAGAGGGTATGGCTTGGCCTGATGGAGCGGCAGGTTGATGGATTCTCGTGTCCAGCAGTAGTAAGTAAGCTGGTCCAGGAACAACTTTGGTGGCTCGTAAGTTTGGAGTTTCAGCACGATTCTTGCTATACATGGGCATCAGAGTTGATTGAGCCGTCTCGCTGAGGAACAACAAGTTCCCCAGAGCACCAGTATTATTGGGCTTTGAACTTTCTCTGAAAAAGTTTGGTAATTATTTGCAATGTTTTGTAAACAAATTATTTCCGATTTTTTGAAGAAACGGGTGTGTGTACACCACACGCGAAGAAGCGGGCTTTGGAGGTAAAGCATTTTCTTAAACTGGCCAGGCTGCGTGGCACTCGGAAACCGTGGGCCCAATAAACGCTAGTACTTCTCAGGCATTTCTTACTGTCCCTATTTTTTCTCTCGAAAAATACTGTCCCTGTCCCTACTATGGATCTGTCTCTTTGTTGTCTTCCTTTGCTATTACCACATCGCATTGCAAGTTATACTGAAGCAAGCAGAAGCAAGAAAGGAACTGAATGTATTCTGTTTTGGCGGGTGAAGTTGTGATGCTGCAAGCAAGGATAACGTGACTTAACTTTCTCTTTGCTTTGGCATTTGGTATCAATCAACAAGCAGAGCAGAGTTTAAATTTCATGAGAACCATCAGTAGATTAGTGCTGTGTTCGTTGGTCTGGAGTTTCGATCGGATTCCAGCCAACTGGTTGGAAGTGGCTGCTTCATCTCGCCAAAAAAATAGACCAGCGAACATAGCGTAAGATTATGTTTGTGTGTGAGAGAAAGAGAAGAATCTACATATAGGAGAGGGAATGGAGTAGAGTTGAGGGAGAGAAGGTGTCACACGCCCAACGCAGGTTGTGACCGACGTTGAAGTAAACGGGCCTGCCGTGGCTGTTCTGGTCCAAGGAGAGAGCGCCACCGCGCCTGCTGCAGCTCTATGGGGCCTCGTGGCCTGCCCTTGGGGGGGCGCACGTCCTAGGAGAGGGAGGCGGCGCGGCGGCGGCCGCCACTGCCGCATTCTTTCCGCGACATCCGCAGTTTTCTTATCTAATGTTAGTCATTTTGGAATAATTAGTTAAAATAGAAAGTTCCTAATTGTTTCAGAAAGGAGAATCTAACTACTACAAAGATATCTTGAGATTGCTTAGGGGCTAAGTTTGAGATTGCTTAGAGACTAAGTCTTTCAGGACTATAAATATGAGAGACTTGCAATTAGATCAATCAAGAAGAAACAATTGAAGGACTTTAATCTTAGCTCTCCTGCCTCTCCAGCTCTCTATCTCTCTTCCCCTCTCTCTACACACGCACGCGTCACCACCTGCCACCGCCGCTAGCTGCTGCGCCGCTGCCCCTCGCCTCTCCGTCGTGCCCGATCTATCCTACCCAGCCCCCTTCGCTCTTATAGATGGAAAGAACACGCGTAGGCGCCATAATAATGTCATATCATATGTATGTCCACTCCAAGTTCCTTGCCTCTTTGCTACGTACACCTATTAAGTTCCTTTCCTGCCTTGTCCCCAAAAGAAATAAACAACAAGAATGTTCCTTGCTTTTAGGCAGCATCTATCTGCATTAGCTACTTCACAGACACAGAGACCTACACTATTGAAGCATATATATAAGGTACGTACGGTCCCCAAATTGCATCTCCAATCGTCGCCGCCACAGCCAGAGAGATGAGCACGAGTACCGACACAGCCAGATTTGGGCCTGCAGCCAAGTAGGAAGCTGCAGGGAACCTGACAGAGGTGACGAAGAAGAAGACGGACTGGAGCCCCGTGTGGGGCCATGATGACACCAGCTACGATGTTAGCCCTGACGGTAAATATTGGCGCTGGAGCTGGAGAAAGACGTAAGTACGTGGAGACTGGAGAGCATTCATGAATCAAAATAACTTTTTCACATGTTCTGAATAATTTTTGTAAATATTTTTAATTCATTCAGTATATACAAATTGTTGTGTGTGTGTGTGTGTGTGTGTGTGTGTATATATATATATATATATATATATATATATATATAGATTCTATGAAGATACGTGGAGGGAGCCTTCAGTTGTGGCTGGACATCTGCCCAAGCCTTTAGTTGTGGCCATCCGTGCGCTCCGCAGCTCCGTCGGCGTCGGCGCCGTCGCCGCTTGCAAGGTCGCCGCCGACGAGGCAGTCGACTGCCTCGATAATAAAGGTTCCAGTACGTAGTCTCCGCACTTGCGTTGTTCCTCCGATCCTCTCTTGAGACATTGTGTTAGTTATCATCATATAGTCTGCTCATCATCGACAGCATTTTTTCATTAAATCGTCACTTCTTGTCTGATGGTTAATTTCACACAAAGTCTGCCTTTTCGTTGCAGGGGGTGTTTCGAGGCATAAACTTGAGCGTTCAGTATGTATTATTTTCAATGAACTTTGTTACATGTATTATTATTATTCATGTCGTCTTGAGTTCCCGTTTTTGAATTTGAAAACTGTACTCAACATTTTTAACCTCAAAAGGTTGCACTAGTAGTCGAAACCTTTTTTTGGTGGCGGCCATTCTTTTCCTTACATTCAGCCAGCAAAGAATTGAGCTTGTAAGAAAAAAAGAGGTAGGCCAGCAAAAACATCTTCGCTAGGAACTGATCCTCGTTTTTGTACTACTTCAGAGCAATACTCAGACAAATGGTTTCTCCTAATTCTAGTTCTCAATCGCTCAGGCAACTCGACATTCAAAAAAAAAAGGTTGTCTTATCGCTGAACAAATAACAGCATACCATGTTCCCTTGTTGGTTGCTCTTTACTAAGTTACCCTTTTTTCAAACTAACTCCCCTACATTGGTATCATTGAAAAATCTTAATCTTTATAGGGGCCTTCAATTTCCACGGACACTTTGAAACCGGGGATGTCAGATCACAATGGTAGCATGATTTCACCGAGAATTTCCTTGGTCCTTTCCAGTGCACACATCATGCACATGGTAATAAATGGCTTGTTTGGAACATAAGAAAAATTTCTTGTTCCTGCATTTTTTTCCTATTAAATTAAATTAATTCCTATGAAATTCTGCATGATTCTGCAAAATTCCTACATTCCGAACATGCCCTTAACTATACTGGCCAATGAGATCTTTGTGCCATGAAAGGATTGACGCAGAGGAACCAGGGATACTTGAAATGGTGATAAATTTTGGTTGTAGTGTTATTTAGTCTAGGCCACTAATCCTTTAGTGTGACATTGCCTAGCCATTTGTACTCTTGAAGCTCACTTAAGACTGGACCAGAAACGTGAGTCACCTGGTTTCAATTAATTTGCACTAAAGATTTAGACCTATAATATTTATTATGTATAGGAAACGTTGCCAGATGCCATCCTTCATGAGATGCTTGAGGATCCATTTGCACAATGGGCGATGTTCTTAACGCCTAGCCCATGAATCCTTAGACTTTTTTTTACGTTGAAGGCAAAATTTTTTGTTATGTTTATCACCCTACCAATAGGATGTAGACCGAAAACAATCTAGTTTCTCTTAATTTAGAGCATCTACAACAACTTGGTATTTCAACTTGCTATCCTTGTTTTCTTGGCAAAATCATAAAAAATTCTCTCAAACAACTCCTCAAATCAACTCCTCATTTATCCCAAGTTGCTATTCTTTCCTCCCGCACGCTGATATATCCACGCGTGGACGCGACTTGCCATCGAGCTTTTAGAAGAGGTGGAAGGGTGAAAAAAATAATTTTGTTTGGTGGAAGGGTGAAAAAATAATTTTGTTTCTGTTTCAGGGTTCCTGATGTAAGTTTTCAAGCGATGGAAGGATATAAACATAATTTTGTTTCTGTCTCGGGGTTCTTGATGTAAGTTTGATCTGTGTTTGGCAAGTGAATTATGCCAAACTATTGGAGAGGGACTCTTTTTTCACTTGCCATATATTTTAGAGAGTTGTCAAATCACAAGATTTGTCAAGTGAATTTTAGCAAACTCTTGGAGATACTCAGAGCCCCAATTTGGCTGGTGGAGTATGGACCTGCATGCAACATTTTGGTAACTGTTTGTCAAAGGGTATGTCATCTTTGGTGAAGTCGTCATAACACCAACATAAAACTTGTATGTGAAAATTCAGTTGGCAAGGGATGATCTATCATTAGATTTTTCCATTTTTCAATTTTTCATCCCATGCCTTAATTAGTAAAAGCTAAAAGGGCATGATGCTTTAATTAATCTTTGCTGGAACATTTGTCGACGTATGCAGCTGAAGAACATTTGCAAGGAGGGTGCATACTGGGGTAATAATTGTTTCAAACTCAGTTAATTGTTTGTCAGTTGTTTGTTTGTCTCATAAATGAAATCAAATATAGTACATGCATGATATATATATTATATATAATTACGCAGGGGCGCTGCTGGAGCTTTTGAGGCCCTTGAGACTATCTGCACTCGATACGGGGAAGGCGTCCGGAACCGGCGTTTGGCGTAAAAAACGCCCGCAGCGGCGTCCGGGGAAGGCAACGGTACCGCTCCGGATGCGCCAGTCGCCCGCCAGTCCTGGCGTCGTAGCGGTCGTCGGGGAAGGCCGGCGTGGCGCGGGGCCCGCTCCTGCTGCTGTCCGCCGGCCCCTGCGCCCGCCCGCCCGAGCTCGCGCGAGAGGGGAGAAGGGAACGGAGCGGGGGAGGGAGGAAGGGAGGGAGGCTGCGGGGAGGAGGCGGCCATGGACGGGCGCGCCCGCGGGAGGAGAAGGAAAGGAAGAGGCAGCGCCCGCGGACGCAGCTGCCTCGCTCTCCCCGCCGGGCGCACGCGCTGCCGAGGCCCCGCGAGCGGCGCCGCCGGGATGCGCGAGGCGGGGGCCCTCCCTGCTTCCTCGCCATGGCCGCCGCCTGCTTGTCGCGAGGGCGAGCGCCTGTGGGGGAGGCCGCCGGATCCGTGGCAGCTCCGGCCGATCGGCGTCTCGGCGTGGTCAAGGGCGGCGCCGTGCACCGGGTCCTTGAGAGAGAAGAGGAGGGGGACAGAGAGGGAGAGGGAGGGGGGACGCGCCGCCTTCGTCGGCCGGGACGCTCTCCCGATGGCCCGCGCGCCGTCGGCCGCGGCTGCTCTCTCGGCCCGGCGGCGAAGCGCCTCGCCCGGCTGCCCACCTCGTTTCCCAGCGCTCGCCCGGGCGCGGGAGGGATGCCGCGCGTGCTTGCCCGGCGCCACGGCCTATGTCTTGGCCCGATCGCCCCGGCGGCGCGGGGAGGGATGCAGCGCTCGCCCGGCGCCACGCCTCCTTGCGCTCCCGGCGGGCGGGAACCGACGGAGAGAGAGAGGGCGCCGAGGTGCCGCGGACGGGGCGCCGCGGACCACTCGACCCGGCCTGCCGCGACGGGGTGGCGGGTGGCGGCGCCGCTCCGGGCGCCGGCTCGCCGTGGCTGTCACTCCGCCGGAGTTGCTGGGCCCGCGCGGGGAGAGAGAACGGGGAGGGAGAGAGAAGGGGAGGGAGGGATGGCCGCCGGGCGCGCTCGCCGCCGCCGGGCCGCCGCATCGGCCGCCGCCAGCGCCCTCGCCCGAAAGTAGTTCGCTTCACGCCGACCGGAGGGGAGGGAAGAAGATAGAGGAGAGAGAAGAGGGAGGAGGGAGAGAATAAAAAAGAATTAATATGTGGGTCCCACCACTTTAGAGTAGAGATGTAGAGGATGGATGAGTGCGGGAGAAAGTAATATAGAGAAAAGAATCTTGCTGACCAGGACGGAATATTCCGTTTAGAGGATGGATTTAAAGGGTGACGAGTGCGGATAGCCCCGAGTTTGGAGCAGAACTGATGCGTGGTCGCTCTGACTGGGTAAAAATATATAATAATGACTACATCAATATGCTATTATTGATGTTTCAGGCATTTATTCATGAATGAATTGGATTTGATATCATCGTCGTGCAGAAGAACGCGATGATTGGAGGCGCCTTAGCTGGTGCAACTGTCTCTGCCGCTAGCAACATTGACAAGCGATGATTGGAACAGCCTTCGAGTTCGTCAGCCACCGTAGGCACGTCAATCGTTTCGATCAGCCCCATCACTTGAGAACTGAAGATGCAACTGACCAAACAATGGAGCCGACAGATGAACCAAATCAGCTCGCTCGCGTGTCGCAATAAAAGATGAAATGTAATAACATGATGTATATAATCAAATAAACCTAAAACAGTTTAATAATTAGCGCTTTCGTGATAAGGTTTCTCACTTGCCATGTTGGCACACACAACAAACCTACTGCATATGACCAGCTCGGCATGATAGTTACTATATTACAGGATAGAGAAAGTAAGTAACAGCCTTTTATATTATACTCCATCCATTTTGAATTACAATTCGTTTGACTGTTTTTGATTCCAAGTTTGATCAATTGTATTATTCAAGAAATTGATCAATCCTATTATTTAAAATATTTATACAAATATAGTCAAATTTAAATCATTCTTAAAAAATATTTGTTAATATAAAACATACTAAAACAAAAAATATATTATATATATATATTTTTAATAAAACGAGTGATTAAATTTGGGACAAAAGAAATTAGACAAACTATAATTTAAAACTAAATTGTATTAAACTAAATTCGTTCCAAGTTGTTAGATGTTTTGGTTTTTTAAGGGGTGGATGGCTCAGGACCCAGTTTTTGGGCCAGTAACACTAGCCCATAGTTTTTAGGCCAATAAAGCCCCCCAAATGAAGCCTATTAGGAATAGGGGCCCGCGCGCGTCGTCGCCAACTCGCCTGCCGAACTGCCGAACAGAGTGCCGGCGCCTCTCACCGCCGTCCGTCGAGGCCCCAGATGGCTAGCCAGCCAGGCCACCGTCGCCGCGTGCCCGCCGACCGCCACTGCCGTCTACCGAGGCCCTAGGCATCTAGCCGCCAGCGGCCAGGGCCCATGTCTGCCCCCTGCCCCATGCTGCGGACGGAGAGGCCAGGTAGCCAGTCGGCCAGGGGCCCTCTTCGGTGCTCCCCCGGCCTACTACTCTGCTTCCTCCCTCTGGCCCCTCTTTAGTTCTGAGTTAGTATGCATGAGTTCAGATTTCATTTTTCAAGTTTTAATCAATTTCTATTCAATTGGATGATGGATTCATGGATGTGTTCATCTGCAGGTTCTTCACAATAATGAAGAGGATTCAGTTTTCATGTTCTAAAACAAAAATCAGCGACAAAGGGACATCTTGTTCACGTGCAGAGCTTGAGGATATGGAGGGTGAGAATGGACCACCTCACTAGACTTTAGGTATTTATTTTCATCTTACCATGTCTATTGCACAACATTGTTAGCTTCTTAGAGGCTCTAGACTTGAGTAATAGCTAGGTCCACCACTGTATCTTGACATAGTGTATATCTACGTGCATAGTATATACGTCTTATAATTTGGAACGAAGGGGGTATATTTATACGTGCACAACTTTTAATACAACCCAGTACTTTGAATCAAATGCTCCACAATTGGAGGAATCAACCCAGCCAGTACATTGTCTTATTTTCCCGTATATATAATGCTTTCTCAGTTTATAAATGGCCGCTTCAACCATTGTGGCCAAATGCATAAAGAAAAGACCACATCTTGTCACACAGTTTGTCAAATATGGCGAAATACGTGTATCTCCAAGTCTTCTTGAACAAAAAACCACAAAATATTATCCAAAGGCCTACCAAGAATCCCACAGTTAAACCGAGATGATAATCCATTTGAGTGTTGTCATCCTCATTCCATTTAAAGGGGTATTCCTGTGCTGGCTGATCTCCAGGACATACATTTGGAAGCGGATACCCACAAAGACCAGGATTGCCAATGTATATTGAAGTAGGATCATGTGCTTCGAGAGTGCCTAATTGATTTCCAGAGGGTATTCTGCCTGATAGGTTATTGTAGGACAAATTTAGATGGCTTAGTAAAGTCAAATTGGACAAGCACCAAGGAATTTCACCAGAAAGTTGGTTATTGGACAAGTCGAGAGACTCCAATGCCTGCAGATTGCCGATATTATATGGGATATTTCCACTCAAGAGATTCGATGACAAATTCAGATTTATCAGTCCAAAGAGTGAACCAATTTGTTCTGGGATTTGCCCAGCTAATCTGTTGCAAGATAGATCAATACTCATCAAATATTTGGCATTCTCCCTATAGTCAAGGATCTGACCTTTAATTACAAATGATAAGCTATCATCAGAAATACCCATATAATAGAACATATATCCGAACTGATAAACTTCTTGGAAAGGATTATCTGTTGGATCTGAAGCTACAACAGTGGTAGTGAGAGCTTTCAAGTCCATAAGATGTTGTGGTATGACCCCAGAAAAACAATTATTTGCCAGATCAAAAATGCGAAGATTAAAAAGCCTTGTTGTTTCAATTGAAATATGACCAGAAAAGTTGTTAGATCTCAACCTTAACATTACCAATCTAGGCATGTACTCACTTATCCACCCAGGTAACTTTCCATGGAATTTGTTTTGAGTTAGATCAAGGAACATAAGATTTCTGCACTGTTTCAGAAATAAAGGAAACCCACCTGAAAGGCTGTTGTTATTTAGAAGGAGAGTACGGAGTTCCAAACTATAAGAACCCATATAATTGACCATTGAAGAGTTGTTGCTGGATGGGTACCACTGTTTGAACTCTTTTCGGCCACAATAAGGTAGTCCCCTTATAAGCAGGTTGTTTGAAAGATCTAAGATCTGAAGTTTAGGCAATCTGCAAATTGACTCTGGAACTATCCCGGTTATACTATTGGAGAAGAGAATTGCAACCTGTAAATATGGAGCTCCAAAATTTGATGGCAATTGTCCATTTAAAGAATTTTTTGATATGTCCAACACCTCAATGCATTTTGGTAACTGTGGTACTGAACCAATTAAATGATTTGACTGGAGAAGAAGCTCTGTTACTGACATGAACTCCAAACTAAGTGGTAACTCACCACTAATCTGGTTATAAGATAGGTCCAAAAGTATAGCATTAGAAAATGTTGTCCAAAACCAATCTGGGATCCTACCAATGAGACCTGTGTCTGAAATGTCAAGGTTTAATATGTTCTTTTGCCATTGAAGCCAATTAGGAACCTGGGGACCCAAATGACAGGATGAGAAAAATGCAGCGTCCAAGTTGAATGGAGGTTCCCAATTTGAGTCGACCATGAATTCAAGAGAAGTACGAGATAAGACAATAGCCTTCAAATTCCTCAAACCAGAGAAGTGATCTTCCGACATTGCACCACTCAAGTTATTATCATTGATGTACAAGTAAGTTAGATTTTCTAATTTTCCAATCTCAACAGGCACATAACCGCTCAAGTAATTGTGGGAGATGTCAAGCGTGCTCAAGGTAGTGAGGTTGAGTATTGGTTTTAATGTCATACCACTGATGTTGGCCTCACTCAAAGCAAGTGTTTGCAAATTATGTATGGAACAATTTGGTAGCCTCTGTATTAGTTCCTTTATATCCCCACCAATATTTGTGTTGCCAAGGTATATCCTCTGTAAACTGCATAGGTTTTTCAGTGTTGATGGTATCATTCCCTTGATATTATTGTCACCTATGTAAAGCTTTTCTAATATGGTCAAGTTTCCCAACTCGTCAGGAAAGGGGCCAAACAATTCACAACCAGATATGTCTAGGCTTTTGAGGCTAATTACATCCCAGTACCAATTGGGTGTAGTGGGACTCTTAAAAGGATTATTGCTGAGGTCAAGTTTTTCAAGAACAGTAAGATTGTTGTATAGAAGTGATGGGATGGAAGTATTAAGTCTACAATTGCTGAGATAAAGCACCCTCAAATTTGGGAGGTTATTCACCGAATGAACCCAGTCAACCGCTGCACTAAGGTCCACATATCTCATGTCAAGATGCTCTAGTGAGTCAAGACTTGCCAACCATGAAACATCAGATGAATGCGATGCATATGCGTATGCATCTGCAGATGCAACTCCATATGCATATGGAAAAAAGTAATCAACATGGATGTCGAGGTATACTAGTCTGGTGAGGTTGCCGAGCTGAGGAGGTACTCGACCACTGAAGTTCATGTTAGACAGGTCGAGATATGTCAAGCTCTTCAGAGAACCCATAAACTCCGGTATAGGCATATCACCACCGAGAACATTTCCACTAAGATCTAGATGCTTGAGATGGTGTAGTGCAAGAAGAGAAGAGCTTATCTGTCCGCGCAGCCAACGAACAACATGGTCCTGACCAGATAAATCCTCTATGAAGAAATCGTTGCGCAGGTCGAGTTTCACAACATGGCCTGTCCTGGTGTTGCACTTCACGCCATACCAGCGGCAGCAGTCATGGCCTCGCCATGATCTCAGCCGTCTGCTGGGGTCGCTTGTGATATCGGCTTTGAAGGAGAGCAGCGCTTCCCTCTCAGCTGCGATGCAGCTGCTGTTGAACATCCCTGTCCCTGCACTCGAGATGGACTGAGAAGTAGTAGCGACGATTAGTGCTAGGAGGGAAAAGAGTATGAGGAACATGGCTGCAGCTCCATGGACGAAGGATTGCAGAGTTGTAGCCATTGTGTTGTTCTGGTTCTGTTTGCAGTGCTTGAGTAATTGCAGTGCTGGTCAGTCAAGAAACGTCGGCGGTGTCAAACTTCACTTAGTCTGAATAGTCATCCAAGAGACATCATCAATCGCTTCAAATAATTGCAGCGTGTCTTTTTCTACCCTTACGAACACGTTACTCCCAGTCTATCGTGACTTCCATGTCATACTCCTATCGACAACAAACATATAAATAATGTTTCAGAAACTAACATGGTATCAAGAAAATGCTTTTATTAAATTTAGAAATATATATATATATATATATATATATATATATATATATATATATATATATATATATATATATATATATATATATATATATATATATATATTAAAAATACCCATGTCATTTCAAAATGCTAAACTTAACACATGAAAAAATAGCAAACTAGTCTACATCCGTTGGTTTATGGTGAAATAACCTATCCACTTGCTTGGGTTTAATAAGGTTAAACTTGGCAGGTGTTCTCATTTTTTTTATTTTTTATAAAAAGCAACATCATTCATTTAAGGCCAGACGACAATAATTAGCCTTTTTTAGATAATGATGAAAGTATAATTCGGCTTGGTCATCCTATATCGATGCACGGCAATAATTAGCCTTTCCAGATAATGACGAAAAGTATAATTCAGGCTTGGTCATCCTCTATCGAGGATTCATCATCATACCTAATTATTACTATAAAAAAGGTAAACAAAAAAAGGCATATGTGTCTTTTTAAATCAAAATAAGACTTACCTCTATGAGCACCTGGAATAAATAAAAAAAGTAATAGACACTTTTTTTTCTATCAATTGAAAGGCAGAGCTTGTGTCATTGCTTCAAAAAAAAAAAAAAATACTAGAAAATCTAAATATTCACATCAAGTCTTAAACATAGATGGGTAGGAACACACATGGGTAGGTTACGTCACAAGAAACCCAATGCTCGGTTCACAAAAAGGAAGTCATATGTCTAGAAGGCTATTACTCAGAGTGATGCCTGAACATCTCACCCACACCTTGCAAAAACTACAATGGAATCACAATGGTTGCTAGGTTACAGATCAACGCTCCAAGCTAATAATTTTATAAAATGAGTTTGGATTCTAACTTTTGTGACAAAGTACATCTATGTGCATGGCTTCAATTTATTTGGAGCCATAAAAATTTGTTTTTGATTCAATCTTAATGGAGGACTTCAAATTTGATAGAATTAACTATGGACTTAAAATGACATGTAGCGTTGGCACCAAGGAAAAATTTATTGGCGAGAGAATCTCTAATAAACCCGATAATCCTGCTTATCGCTGAGGTCCGGTAAAATTAATTTATCACCGGAATCCCAATTTTCACTAGTCCACCTACATAAAAATATGATATTCCCTTATATCAATATTATAATGAACTAGTTCTTAATGTTAAATGCTTTAGAGACAACTTATGCAATTTAGGTATTTATTGTTTTATTTTTGACCAAGAAATTTTCCGATAAATCTGATAAATAAGAGAATTTTTACAATGGTTAGAAAAATCATGAGCCATTCATTGAACGAGATCGGACGGTGGAAAAATAGGAGGTACCTGGCTGAAGGTACCAAATAGATGGAGATAGTACCAAATTAGGTGGGACCAGTACCTAAATATGTGGGCCAAGATCTATTTTATATTTTTATATTTTATTTTCGAATAAGGGTAGATCAGTCATTTTAGTCCTTTTCTTCCTCCTCGTCTCTTCTTTCATCCGTGACCCCGGCCCGAAGCTCCGAACATGGAAAGAGTCACGCGTCCACTAGCAACACCAGCCCGATCGATTACGCGCTACTCCTAGCGCCTCCCAATCCGATGCCGTCCTTGCTCCTTTTCCCTATGTGGCCATCAGCAGAAGCTGCGCCACCGTGCGAGCATGGGCCGCTGTACGCTTGGCCTGGCAGCAGCTGTTTTTTTTTCGCGACCGGGGGAATGCCCGTTTTTCATTAAGAGGAAGAGCAAGAAACATTGCCGACCGCGATGGTGCGCCTAGGCGAGGGGCCTAGTGCACCGACAGAGGGGTCCTAAACTACCGGGTTTATACGTTAGACGATTACATAGCAGCAGTGCTTTGCGACCAGAGAAGCTCAAGAGCTGCGAGCGGAGCGTACCCAGCTAACGCCCAATCGGAGCCCTCACTACGAACATGCGCAGCCACTTCGATCGACGTTGAAGGCGCCCGGCCGAAGGACCGAGCATTGCGCTCCTTCCAGATACACCAGGACACAAGGAGCACGAGGGAGTCGAAGAGCGGTCTTGAACTCGCGTCGATACGTCGCCGCTGTTCAGTCCACCAGGTCGCGATTTCCTGCTCACCGAGCGGAGCAAGATCCTAGAGCTGCAGTGGCAGGAGCAAGGCGAGCCAGACTTGTCTGGCGAAGACGCAACCTAGGAAGAGGTGCTACACCGTTTCAGCATGCTGATCACAGAGCGCGCAGTCATCCCGCTCCTGCAGACCGTGGCGCTTGCGTCGCTCGGCGGTCCACAAGCGACGATGCAGTGCAAGCCAAAAGAACATTTTAACTTTGGGCGGCGCTTTGGTCTTCCAGAGCTCCCTGGCGCCGAGGAGCTCCGTCGAGCCGTGGAGGAAGGCACGGTACGTCGAGGCCACTGAGTATGTACCCGAGGATGACCATTTCCAGATGAAGCGATCACGCCGATCAGGGTCCAAGTTGGTTGAGCGCAGGATGTCCCAGAGTTGCAGGTACTGCCTGATGACTTGCATTGTCAGGGCGCCGGTGATGTCCCTGACCCAGCGATGATCAACCAAGGCGTCTCTCAGAAAGCGCTTCTTCCCCGCCCGAGATGTGGCTGCGTACACAGCAGGGTCTGGCAGCAGCTGTGCCGTTAGGCCAGGCTATCCTCAGCTGCGTCAAGCGCCATAGTAGTCAATAACCATCACAGGTGCCGTGATTACACCATCACGTTGGACGCTGGTCGCTCATAGTCTGCAAGCTCATCCTTTGGAGTGAAAATCGCCACGGCAGCCACCATCAGTAGCACCGCCGCTTGCGTGTTGATTATGTTGGCAGTTGCCGTCACTGACGCCTTCAGCCCATCGCACACCATGGCTACGCTGGAGGAACAGGAGCTGGCCTTGTGTGAAGGCCGTGGTCGGCATGGCCATGTCCGCGAGCGCTAGACCAGCAATGGCGAGGACGTCAATGAGACCGGAGTTAGCAGGAGCGACCTCCTTTTACTTGTAAGCGGTGGCGGCAGCCCAAACACTGGATGCCCGAGATCTTCAGTGTAGGATCGATGGAGAAGCGCAATGAGCGGCGGGCAGCAGCGCCGGTGAAGGGTCGGAAGCGCCTTATTAGACTTGGACTGGCGGCAGGTTACGTCAAGTTTCAAAAAGCATATTCTCAATTACTAAAATACCCTCTAGAATATATTTTTAAATTAATTATTTAGAAAATATAAATAGAGGAAAGAACCTAAAGGTACCAAGGTACTTTTTCAACCATTATAAAATAATCTCGATAAATAAACCTATTTATCGCTGACATCCGGTACTTTTTTTTTTTCTACTGGTAAAGTAAACCTGGGTTGGCGCGGGCAATCACATTAAGTCTGTTACTGTTAATGGTTGTTAGGTTACAGATCACGCTACAAGCTCATAATTTTCACTGAATATTACAATTTACAAACAGCTTCATGGGTTGCGAGCATCTACACTGGTGCCCAAGTATTCACAGAAATCAAAGCATGGTCTGCGATGTGGGGTGCGTTCCATGGATAAAAACAGTGCGCTGGGCCTGATGCAGGGATTCTATATATTGTGATGCTTGGACTTGGAGCACCGTCAAGCAGGAACTAGGTATATATATATGTTTTGCAGCCAAATAAACCAAGAATCACAACACCGGAGGAATCACAACACCAGATGCCTATCGCCCTGTTTCCCTCCAAAATCACTTCTTGAGGTTGATCACCAAAGTCCTTACCTGCTGCTTGCAGGCCCAGATCCGGCGGCTGGAGGCCTTAGACCAACCTTAACATGATACTCCCTCCGTCCCATGGAGAATGACGTTAAAAAGCCGTGCCCTCCTCACAAACACGGGTTTCAAGTGACAAACTCTATGGGACGGAGGGAGTATAAATAAAAATAGTAGAGACAAAGCTTATAAAAAGCTAAAGTGTCCACATAAAAGATGTGAAACGTTTCATACAGTTTGTCAAACAGTCTGAACTATCTATATGTTTATTTCTTTTTAAACAAAAGGACACAAAATATTATACAAAGGCCTACCAAGAATCCTATGACAAAACCCAGAATAAGATCCATTTGATTCTCATCATCTTCATGCCAATTGATGGGCCCTTTTTTTGCTGGTTGATCTTCAGGACACACCTTTGGAAGTGGATATCCACAAAGACCAGGATTGCCAATGTACATCGAAGCGGGATCATCTGTCCTAAGAGTATCTAGTTGATGTCCTGAGGGTATTTTTCCCAATAGGTTATTGTAGGACAAATTCAAATAGCTTAGTGAAGTCAAATTTGACAAGCCCCAAGGAATTTCACCAAAAAGTTGATTGTTAGAGAAATCAAGGGACTCCAATGACTGTAAATTACCGATCTTACATGGTATGCTTCCGCTTAAGAAGTTCGATGATAAATTCAGATTTATCAATCCAACAAGTAAACCTATTTCTTCTGGGATTTGTCCAGATAATCTGTTGCATGACATATCAATGCTCACCAAAAATATGGTATTCTTCATGTAGTCAAGCACTTGCCCTTTAATTACAAATGATAAGCTATCATTAGATGATAAGTTATCATTAGACATGCTCCTTTTATGGTACATATACTCAGGTTGACATCCTTGTTGAAACGGGTCATATGTTGGATCCAAAGCCATAACAGTGGTAGTTAGAGCTTTCAAGTTCACAAGAGATTGTGGTATAACCCCAGAAAAGGTGTTATTTGCTAGATCAAGGATACGTAGAGAAACAAACCATGTTGTTTCAATAGGAATATGGCCAGAAAAGTTGTTAGACCTTAACCGCAACATAATCAATCTAGGCATTTTCTCACTTAACCACGCAGGCAACTTTCCGCTGAATCTGTTTTGAGTTAGGTCAAGGAACATAAGGTTTTGGCATTGTTTCAGGAATACAGGAAACTCTCCTGAAAGATTGTTGTTATTTAGAAGCAGAGAATGGATTTCCAAGTGGTAAGAACTTACAAAATTGACACTTGAAAAGTTTTTGCTAGATGGGTTCCGTTGTTTGAGCTTTTTTCTACCACAATCAGGCAGTCCCCTTGTAAGCAGGTTGTTTGAAATATCTAAGAGCTCCAGTTGAGGCCATCGACAAATTGACTCTGGTATGATCCCAGTTATACAGTTGGAAAAGAGAACTACAACCCGTAAATATGGAGCTCCAAAATTTGATGGCAGTGGTCCATTTAAAGAATTTTGGGAGATGTCTAAGGACTCAATACGTCTTGGTAACCGGGGTACTAAACCAGTCAAACTATTTGACTGGAGATAGAGCTCTGTCACTGCCATGAACTCCAAATTATGTGGTAACACACCACTAATTTTGTTATAAGAGAGGTCCAAAAGTAGAGCATTAGAAAATGTTGTCCAAAACCAGTCTGGGATCCTACCAATGAGTCCTGTGTCTGAAATGTCGAGATTTAATATGCCCCTTTGCCATTGAAGCCAATTAGGAACCTGAGGACCCAAATGACACGATGACAAAAATGCCGAGTCCAAGTTGAATGGAGGTTCCCAATCTGAGCCCACCATGATTTGAAGACGAGTGTGTGACAAGTCAATTTCCTTTAAATTCGTCAAACCAGAAAAGTGATCTTCTGACATCATACCACTCAAGATGTTGCTGCCAATGTACAACTCAGTCAAATTTTTTAATGTTCCAATCTCCACTGGGACATAACCGCTAAATTGGTTGTTGGAGATGTCAAGCACTCTTAAGGTAGTGAGGTTGAGTACCCATTTCAGTGTCGTGCCAGTGATATTGGCCTCCGTCAAACCTAGCTCTTGCAAATTATTCCAAGAACATTTTGGTATCCTCTCTATTAGATCTATTATATCCCCACCAATGTTGTTGTAGCCGAGGTCTATCGTCCGTAGTCTACATAGGCTTTTCAGCGTTGATGGTACCATTCCTTCAATATTATTGACTCCCATTGCAAGGGTCTCCAACATGGTCAAATTTCCCAACTCATCAGGAAAAGGACCTGACAAATCACAGTTAGCTATGTCTAAACTCTTGAGGCTAGTTACATCCCAGTACCAATTTGGTGCAACTGGACTGTTAAAATGGTTACCAGAGAGGTTAAGTTTCTCAAGAACTGTAAGATTGTGGTGTGCAATCGATGGGATGGAACTATTAAGTCCACAACTACTAAGATACAGCACTCTCAAATTTGGTAGTGTCTTCACTGAATGAACCTAACTAACAACCGTTGCGCTTAGGTCCACACCGCTCATGTCGAGGTGCTCCAATGAATTGAGTCTTGTTAACCATGAAACATCCGATGAAAAAGCATATTCATAGAAGTAATTGATGCGTATGTTGAGGTACACTAGTTTGGTGATGTTGCCTAGCTGAGCAGGTACAGGACCATGGAAATTCATGTTTGAGAGGTCGAGATGTGTCAAGCTCTTCAGAGAACCCAAGAACTTTGGCATGGGCATATTGCCCCCAAGATCATTTCCACTAAGATCTAGATGTCTAAGATGACGTAGGGCAACAAGAGAGGAACTCATCTGCCCGCGCAGCCCACGAACAGCATGGTCGTCAAAACCATGGGGGCTGTCGCCGGTGGAGAACTCGGTGCGGAGGTTCAGATTCAGGACATGGCCTGTCCTGGTGCTGCACCTGACGCCGAACCACCAGCAGCAGTCATGCCCTCGCCATGACCTCAGACGTCTGCTGGAGTCACTGGTGATGCCGGCTTTGAAGGAGAGCAGCGTGTCTCTCTCGGCAGCGATGCAGCTGCCATTGAACGTCTCTGCAGCACTGGAGACAGACTGAGATGTGGCGATGGTTGTTGGTGTTGGTGGTAGGAGGGAAAACAGTAGGAGCATGGCTGCTGCTGCTCCATGGAAAGAGGAGGATCTTGGCGTTGAAGCCATTTGTGTTGTTTGGGTTCTGTTTGCAGTGTTGCTCGATGAAAAAACGCTGGCAAGCATGTATGGGTGTGCCGTGTGCGTATTCAATTGGACATTTTTGTACGCTGGAAATAATCATCCAAGAGTACTACTTATAGGTTGCAAGTGCAGTTAGACTGAATAGTCATCCAAGACCAAGAGTAGTTGTCAATCGCTTTGAAACGTATGGTGTACTATATTGCTAGTACGAGGAAATTGTAAGGTAGCTGCTATACTCAGTTAGACTATGACGACTTCCAAGTCGTATATATATAATTCCATCCATTCACATGTAGATAACGATTGAGCTAGGCACGAATACGGTACTGTATTCAAAACATGCATTAATTAAAATATAGTGAAACCGTACTTTTATAAAACTTTTTGTGACAAAAGATACTAGTAACTATTAAAAATCCAAACACAACGTATAAAAAATTATGAACGAAATTTGAAATAATTATTGACTAGTAGACACTATTAAAAAAGATGCCACGCTTCATTTGTGTGAAGAGATAAGTTGTGACTTGGTTTGTGAATTCCAAATTTAAATTGGAAAACACCAAAAATTACATTGAGAAACTGGTATTCATTGACGTTTCTTGGTGACCAATTCAAAATTGTGAATTCCAATTATAGACCGGAAAACAGGAAAAGTGGAGTAAAGACACAGTAATGACTGTAAATCTGTATACTAGATAGCCACCTATGCGTTGATTGGATGATGTGGTTTTAGAAAATTGTAGTATCACAAAACTGTGGTTTTATAAGCTAAAAAGATTGTGGTTTATAAGCCAAAATGACATAAAACAGCTATGGTTTAGGAAAAAAAAAAGGTCATGAGTGAAGTTTCTAAAACTAAAAACTACAGTTTTGATAAAACTATGGTTTTAAAGACTACAAAATTTATTGTATCCAAACACCTAGTAGCTTTTCAAAACCAAAATATTTTATAAAACCATAGTATTTCTCTAATATTTTAAAAATACTTTGTGTCCAAATAGGGCCTAATAACCACTTGCATCGAACACTGCAATGCCTCCGTAACGAAATCTGATCTGATGACACTATCACACTGTTCTGCAAAATAGCCCATGTAATAAATAATCAAGTGCATGCTTTCAAAGGAGATGATTATTTTTCTTTTCAAATATGTATTAATCATTCATGTAAAAGAGAGGACTGCCGAGCAAACCTCCGGAAGAGTAGCCTGTAGTACATTTTACTTAATATCATATTAATATGAACTGGGAACTCAGCATCTAGTAATCACTTGTCTAAAACATTTGACTGCCACTGAACACCAGGTTCGTGCCTCCTCAAATTTCTCAAGTAGCATCGAGATTAAGGACTCCTTATTTTCAGATTGGACTTTACTTCTTTTCTGGCAGCTGTCAAACTCCCTGCCATCTGCATCGCCGTTTTCATCTTTGATCCTCATCATCTTACTCTTATCCATGGTGATGACAACCCTGCTTTTCTCATCTTCCACAGGAGCAAATTCATGGGCACTGCCAGAAACTCCTGCACTACTAGTAGATTTCTTGTGCCCAGAAACAACAGCAACAGCAGAAGCAGAAGGCATGGGAGACTTCTCCAGAACAGTGGTCATGAAATGAAGGGTTCGGTACCGGATTATGTGCCCCAACTCGTAAGAAATTGGCAGGGACAAGCTCGAGGGATCAAAAACCTCGCCGTCGTGTTCTTGCATCCACTCACACATCGTCGCAGTCTCCTTGGTGATCCCCACCATGGACGCAGCAGCAGCGACAGGATCACAGATCCGGCAGCTGTTCATCATCAGGCTCAGAGCACACATGCGGATCAGGTTGCTCTGGACGATCAGGTAATACATGGGGTCGGCGCCGCGCCTCAGCAGCTCGCCGATCAGGTCGGCCTCCTTGGCGATGCACCTGAAACCACTCAGCAACACAGCTGCTGCGGCGGCGGAAGCATCGGAGAGTCCTCGTCGTTGTCGCCCGTTGTTCCCTTGTGTGAAAAATGTAGCTGATGATGATGAGCATGATGCACGTGCAAGGTCTTGGATGAGCTTGCTCAGGATGATGTTTTTGCTTCGTAACAAAATCGTGTCAGTGTCGTCGGTGCACGATTTCGTGCTAATCTTGTTCCACAACCACAGGAGCTCCTCCTCCTTGTCCAGACAGAGCTTGGCTGCGTCAGCCACGTCAGCAGCTTCAGCAGCAGCAGCAGTGGCATTGTGGCTGTAATACTGGTGGAGGTAGCTGCAGTGATCAGACCACTCGACCTCGATAGAATCCAGGAATGGCACCAGCCTGTCCCAACCCCAAGTTTTCGCCAACAGATCAGGGTGCCTGACGATCCCAAACGGCGGGAAATCTGCTCCACAATCGGCGTCTTCCATGAATTCGGCCCAAGTTTCAAAACTCTCCCTGTCCTCGTCCTCGCTGCCGTCGCCGTCAGCGGCCGTACAGCTGATCACGGTCACTGCATGATCCTTCGTGGTGGACCTGAACAAATCCTCTGCACTCCCCGTCGTTGCAGCAGTAAGCAGCCACTCCAATCCCGACGACGACGACGACGGAGGAGAAGAAGAGAAGGAAGAGTCGCCATTGACAATGCTGAGCATGACATCCAGAGCTCTGCCGCGGATAGAGGAGCATTCCTGAACCCCGTCACTAGTTGCAGCGGCAGATGTGCCGACGAGCTTCGTCTTCTCCTTTAACCAGTCACACATCACGCTGCACGCTCTCGTGACGCTCGCCATCGCCGTCACAGCGGCGGCGGCAGCTTCTTGGTGGCACTGGCACCCTTGTTGTTCGTGTAGCTGTAGTTGGTGCAAGTGCACAAAAACGCTCAGGGAGCACATGCGGATCGCGCTGCTCTGGAGGACCATGTCACCGATAGGGTCAGCGCCGAGCTTGAGAAGCTCGATGCTCAGTTCAGCTTCCTTGGCGATGCATGAAAAGACTGCGGCGGTGACGGCGGTGGCGGCAGGAGGAGGAAATTTGTGGCCACCGGATGAGGATAGGAATAGGATTGAATGTGCGTGTCCCTGGATCAGGCGACTCTCAACAATGGTGTTGAAGGGTAGGATGTCTTCTGGGGAAGTGAACATCTGAATCGTCTTCCACAAGGACATCAGCTCCTCTTCCTTGCTGAGACAGAGTTGAGCTGCCGCAGCAGCCACCTCCCTGTCCTGTTCGTCAACCTTCAACTGATCCATCTGCTTCTTCTTCACCAATGCAGTGCAAGGACAAGGGTACGTACTAAATCCGAGTACTATACTAGGTATTTATACTGTCACGCAGACGCAGGCCGCATACCACCTCCATATCCTTTTCCTATATCCGAATCGTCCATGTTTAGGTTCCCGCCGCTTTGTCTCGTGACTCTCGTTCTCGTCCGTACAAATTTCTTCTTTGTTGTTTTTCTTTACTTCCTTTTTTTTTTTTTTTTGGTACTTCCCGGTTCTATTCGAGTTCTGATTTTTTTTTTCGTTTGGTGCCGACTCTGATCCAGATTCCCCCCCCCCCCCCCCCCCCTTAATTTCTTCTCTTTATTTATTTTTATATATATATATTCTTTTTTTTTATTTGTTCCGAAGTTCAGAATTTTTTGGCTTCTATTTTCCGATTCAGTTTTCTTCTCGAACTTTTCATTGAACTTTACTAAGTACGATCCACACATTAAATGTTAGGTGTATTAGAGCAACTCCAACCCAACATGCAAATTGAGCCTCTAGTTTTTCTATTTACATGCTAGTTTATAAAAAATAGGGACCTAAATTTACTTTCAACTCTAGCCCAAAACCCTATTGTGGGGAAGGGATAGGGTCCTCCTATTTCTAGGGGTCTGAAACTATATTTTGAGAGTCCTTCTAAAATGGGAGTCTAAATACGAACCCCATTTGAGTTTTTTTTTACTTGAGCTTCTAAAAAATTAGAATATGGGTCTGTTTAGGAGGTGCATTGGAGTTGCTCTTAAGTCTTACTCTCTGGGCAGCTTTCTAAGATATTTTCCCATTATTTTTCATCTAGGGATTTATTGGCATCAGCAGCAAAAATGAGAAAGGAATGCTTTGGAATTCTTATAACAGTGGGACTTCGAACCATTGCACGCTACTTGCAGTCACTCAAGACGCACGGAATGTTTTCTTGCAGGGTTGCATGCATGCATGCATTGAATGAAAAGTATATGTGATTATACTCTCTTCACGTTAAAAAAAAAAGTTGTTTTGGACAAGGTTTGAGTCAAACATCGGAAACATAAATCATGAATAATTTTTAAATTGTTAAGTTTGAAAATATGAAAATCATATGAATAGATTTATCTTGAAAAATACTTTCATAAAAGTATAAATATATCACTTTATGATAAGTATTTTTATAAAAATATAAAGTCAAAGTTATACTTTAAAGACCGTGTTACTGTCCAAAAACGACTTCTTTTACCAATATGGAGGGAGTATTGTACTGGTATCATGTGTGGTTTACTTTCCTTTCCTGATATCTGAGTTTTGGCTTGGAACGCCTTAGAAAGCTTGCCTGAAGGAAGTAAATCCGTACTAAAGGAATGGTGACTAGTGCATGTACAAACGGATATTGGAGAGCCATCTATATGGATGCTTATTTGCAAAAACCACCCCTCATACCGGATTAAATGAAGCAAGAGAGGAAAGTTGTCGTCATGTGATCGAGGCCACACATATGGGGATTTGCTGCGGCAAAACATGTTGTGAGTTCCTCCTACCATACGCGCGAAGACTTCTCTTCTGCCCCTCTCTCTATGTCTATCCGACTCTTCCTTGTCCACCAGGAGTCGACTCCTTCCCAGATCCCACCTCTCTCGGCAACAGTGGCTCCCTTCTGCCTCCGTGAGTGCGTGGGAGCAAGCGTGGCTGCGGCTCCTCCGTTCATGCCTCTCGGCAACGACTACGGCGGCAGCTGGCCCAGGCAGAGCGGCGGCAACGAGTCGGTGACTGTGCCTTGATGCCTATCCCTCCGCGCCTCCTCCCTTAGCTCCAAGGGCTCCTCCTGTCGAGCACAAGGCCACTTCGAGCTTAGAGGGGCCTTGAGTGGTGGTCGCCGTCTCCTCCAAGCGGTCGTGCTTCCCACCGACGGCCGACGTCATCGCCTTGTTGGTGGCAGCAGCAACTCCACAAAGACGATGTTTGCCTCAAGGCCACCGCGGTCGGCAGGACTACGGCCTCCCCCTCCTCCGTCCTCTCTTCCCCTTCCTCTTGCTGAAGCAGGCCATGGGCCGGCCTAGCCCGAGAAGTGGTATGGTTGTCGTGCCTGAGCCGTTGGCCAGGCACAATGCCCACCTCGGCACGACTTAGTGGCATGTGCCGAGTCTTGCCTGGTCCAGGCTTGTGCCGTGCTAGGCTGGGTGGCCCGAATCTATAACTCCTATAAGCCTAAACTCTTCAACCTAATTCTCTTGCCTCTGATTGATCCAATCCTGAAAAGTGATGCCATGTGACGTCATCAAATCAGTTACGCCCACTAAGCCTCATTATCTCCCGCTAGCTATTTCTTTTGAAATAGAAAAAAAAGGTCTTAGAACCGAAACCAAGTATCATAATTAAAATCCAATTGCACCATGATGTTTCTCACAATAAACTCTTTAAAACAAGATCCCATATGGATATATTTTGTCTTTTTTTTGCAAATATTATATCTATACATATATATCTTTTAATTCTTAGTCTAATTTTTTCAGACCCGCAGCAACACGCGGGGCATTTCTACTAATGTTCAACTATATGCGACGACTGCGAGGCTGTGACGCACCAGATCTGAAGCGAGGGGTAAAAATTCTGCATGAGCAACTAATTAATAAGTAGTAGCCGTGACTAATGAATAATAACTGCATGATGCATGCTCATGTATAATCTGCTAGCTAGCTAGCTTAGCTGTCCTCCGAGTATCGTGGATTCAAATCTCGTTAGTCAACAATATGATGCGTGACATCAATCTCAATACTGACACACACACAAGCACCGTCCACATGATGATATACGCGAGATCGTGTGCGAGCAACTAATAACACTAGCCATGTCGATTGATAAATACTAACTGCATGATGCATGATGCGTATATACATATTCTGCTACCTAGCTAGCTGTCCTCCGATCCGAGCATCGTGGATACAAAGTTTACTCGAGGCGTTGATCATCCGGGTCACTACATTGCCCCATCCAAATTTACATTTGCATCTTGTTGAACGGTATCAAATATACTAGCAAACAAAATTAGTCTAAATAATCATGTTGATCATCAAATTAACACCAAAAAATCAAAACTTAATGGTCCATAGGTTCCATTTTCCTTACACGTATGGGATTTTCACTAAATGTTAACTTAAATCAAATAGGCACTTGTGATGGCATTTGTTGTTTGAAAATAATGTTGTGTGAAAAATTGAAAGAGATTAAGCGAGCGAGAGCAGAGCCGTACGTAGCGTGATGTACCTAGGCTCAGACGACTCAGGACGCACCATGATGTGGTGCGGGTGGGCTGGGTTTTGCAACTTAAACCGTTTGATGGAGCAATCGAATGGGTAGTTATCGGGAGCAATTACAGGAGAACACGCATCAAAGTCGAGGGGGTATTGTGACATGCTTGGGTTCAGGCCATGCTATGATGTGGGTACTAGTGGACTAGGTTTTGCCACATCGACTATGGGAGTGTCTATCCATTTCTCCGTCCCAATAACATCGGCATCCAGGCGAGCTGGCGCATAAGGCTATCCGCACTCTTGATACTCTAAATTCATTCTCTAAAAGGTCTGGTCATCAAAATTCTCTCCTCTATACCCAGTTCTTCCGCACTCATCCACCCTCTATATCATCCTCTATTTATTGTAGGGCCCACTAGTCACTTTATCTAAATATATTTATGTGGCATCTTGTTTTGAAGGATTTATTGAAATGAATTTAATGGTATAAATGAAATTTATTTTTGTTTTTTGGTTTGTATATTACTTTTTGTTTTGTTGAAGTGGGGCCTACGTTTGCCTATTTAGACAGCAGCAGCAGTGGGCAAACGGGAGAGAGAGAGTGAGAGAGAGCGCGGCCGGACAGCAGCACATGACAGCAGCAGCAGTGGGCCAGTGTAGGTACCGTATGAACGCTACTCCGCTGGCAATGCCGGATGGGCAGCCGTCGGATGATGTAGCGCACAGCGCTGCGGTGTTTTTCCAACGGCGAATCGTTTATCTGGTCGTTTAGCGCACAGCGCTGCAGATAACCTAAAAGAGGGCGCATGCAGACTCATGAGACTCACGCGTACAGCAGAACTACTGCAACTCCACCTTCTTTGTCCGTACATGCTTCTCTCGAGCGTTTTTGTTTGACCCCTGTCTTATTAGCAGAGCTTATCAACTGTTTAAACAGTATTTTTTTTTCTCAAACAAACCACGTACCCGGCTTGTCTTATCGGCCCGGATTATGTAACCAACCGAACACCCTAAATAAGTTGGAACAAACGACTTCTAAAAAAAAGATTTTTTAGAGATGGCTACTGTTTGCAAACGTCTATAAAACTTACTTTTAGAGATGGTTGTGGTTCCCAACAATCACCTCACAATATATATATATATATATATATATATATATATATATATATATATATATATATATATATATATATATATATATATATATATATATATATATATATATGTGTGTGTGTGTGTGTGTGTGTGTGTGTGTGTGTGATCTTAACATCACGACATACAAGGGCCACACGATGATGATATGAGATTATGAGGGCAACTATATGATGCGTACCATAGTTATATTCCGCTACCTAGCTATCCTCCGTAGCTAGCTCTGGAACTATGTATCTTTTTACTTAACACTAGTACAGAAATGCTTTGTACAGATGGTGGCCAATCCATTTCTACTTGGTATTTTTTAAACCGTCAATGGGAGAGACCAAAGTAAAAAATGGTCTATTTCCACTAGCGGTTGTTTGAAAACCACCATAGAAATTGATTTCTACAGCGGTTCTCTTAAATAACCGTCTCAAAAAATCCTTGCCCAGAAAACGTGAAAAAAAACAGCAAAAATTATTTTTAAAATAGCAAAAATAATAATTTTAAATTGGGAGAGGCACCCGCCCGCCACCGTCTCCGTCGAAGTCGCATTATTTCGCCAAAAATCGCATGCTACACGGCCGTGGGGTTCGAACCTGCTACCTCCCCCTGTTCGAACCCGCGACCTTCCCTCGCTGGCGTAGCCCCCTCTACCACTCCACCCACAGGTCACTTGTGTCTATATCCCATTTCGGTTTAAATTCAATATTTCAGGGTCTAAACGAATTTAAATGAAAAAATGTTCAACTACAAAGTTTCATAACTTTTCGAGATCTACAACTTTTATTTAGAGTGTTTCTCCATCCGAGGTAATTTACAAAATTTAAATTTTAAATTTGAAAATTTCGGTCGTAGTTTTCCATAAAAAGATGACTTCAAATGAAAAAGTTGTCAACTACTTTCATAACTTTTCGAGATCTACAATTTTTATTTTGGGAGTTTCTCCATCCGAGAAAGTTTAAAAACTCAAAAAATTAATTTCAAACTATTTCTACTTGGCGGTTCCTTAAGAAATCCACCCAGTAGAAATACACTCCATTTCTATTGGCGGTCCCTTGGCTATTCTCAAGAGAAACCGCCAAGAAAAATGAAACGCCAAAGTGTCAAAAGAAATGGTTTGTGTACTAGTGAGAGTGTCCCTCATTTTAATATATATTCTGATAGCTTATCTGTCTTCCGAGTATCGTGGATACAGATCTAGATCGCGTTAGTCAACTATATGATGCGTACATGACATTAATCTCAATACTTGACACCTACACTTCTACATACAAAGCACTGCCTGCACATCATGATATATCCGTGAGATCGTGTGCAGAGCAAATAAAACTTAGCCGTGATTAATAAATAAATACTAATTGCATGGTGCGCATACATATATTATTCTGCTACTACCTATCTAGCTAGCTGTGTCCTCCGATCCGAGCATGGTGTGTGGATACAAATCGCGTTGGTCAACTACGCACCACGTGTTGTGAGATCGTTAAGATCAGCAACTAATATATAACTAAACTAGCCGTGACTAACTAACTTGTATTGTATCATTACCTGCTGCTATATAGTAGGGTTCTGATCAGCTAGCCTATAAATAGGAGCTAGCTCTAGCGGCAATCTCATCAGCAATCGCAAAGCCAAGCCAGCAGCTGCAAGCAAAGCAAAGAGCAAGAAAGCTCAGCTTCTCTCTGCAGCTAGCTAGCTAGTCCCTCCAAGCTCATCTCAGCCACCAGCAATGGCTTCCACCAGCACGAAGACGGCCGCCGCCCTCATGCTGGTGGTCCTGCTCGGGGGCCATCTCCTGGCAGCCACGCCGGTGGTGGCAACGGAAGAGGCGGCGGCGGATGGGTTCGTGGGAAGGAGGAGCCTTCTTGGGCAGGGTTCGTGGGCGTCGCCGGATGACTTCATCAACCAATGCGGCGCCCGCTGCCAAACCTTTGCTTTCACCAGTGCTTCTATGAATGCATTGGCGTCATCTACGAACATACACTGTTTCTGCGCTGCCAAGAGAAATGCTTTTGGCTTCTGCATCTGATGCATGGATGAGGCATATATATAGGGGCAGGATCGATGAGATTATTGCATGTGCGTGTGCATGCATTACTGGCCCACAACATCTATTTAATTTGGTTTCTTTATATATTCTACTACTACGTGTTATATTATTATTCCTACTATTTAAAAACTTGCTTGTTGATTGTTTCACTTGTGATGGTTGGGGTTTTTTTTTTTTTTTTTATTTGTTCTACGAATAAATATGATTTAATATTATTCGTATAATTTCAATTGCATTAATTTCAGTTATGTATTTTTAAGGCGTCATTGCTCCATCATGTAATTTTCCTTTTTCCTTGTGGTCAATGTGATCATGTATGGCATCAAAGTTTATGCATGGTGAATAAGGCATAAAGCATTTCTCGTCCGCTCACTATTATAATATCTCTAATTATTTATAACCAGAGACTTTTTGCCTATGCACAGTCCCTCTTTTTTTTAAAAAAAAAATGTATACAGGAGGGGCTTTCCCCTACTAACTACAGTGTGTGTGTATATATATATATATATATATATATATATATATTAAAATGAGGAAAAGAGCTACAAGACTTTATAGACAAAGTATTTTGAAAACCAAAAAAAAAAGAAACAAGAAAGTTCATGTGTATCCATTATCCATTCTTCTTCTATGAAATGTGGGTGTCTGCTTTGCACCGGCATGGAGAAAACCAAGGCCAAGATGCTTTTGAAATTTTCTTTGCAGCGTGATAATATACTAGTTTTCAAACTATAAATTTATACATTCTTCCTGAATTGTAGAAAAACATTTTCGGGCTAAACAACTGATCAATCGAAAACTTAGATATAGCAGTTTAGGAGGAATTAATAGTGATTTCAAAACAATAAAGGTGTGATACCAGATACAAGTACTCCCTCCGTCCCCAAAATAAGTATCGTTTTCGGTTTTTATGCCACAAGTTTGACTCGATTTATAGAAAATACGTGTAATATTTATATATTCAAATAAATTTGTTAAAAAACTAGATTCAAAGATCTTTTCGATGATACTAATTACGATATTAATAAATGATATTTATGATTTATAAAAATTATCGATAGTTGTTTCTCGGGAAGCAAAAGCGATAGATATTTTGGAACGGAGGGGAGTAAGGTTAAATGGGTCATACTTAATTTTTAACATCTACTTGGAAAAGGATAATTCTTTTTTTAAGGCCCCTAGTTATTCATCCTAGATTGAACAAAAAAATCAAAAAAGCCTACATGCAGAGCTACAACTCAATTTGATGTACTTCTTACCGCCGCTCTAATCTGCAGACTGCAGAAATCAAATAACGTCGACTCTATGTGCGGCAAAAGTATATCTTTATGAATATTTTACTCCAGTAATTTTGTAAATTACTTTCTATTTTGATATTTTTTAAAAATAAAGTGCCCTCCAATAGTCTGGTACTGGTAAAAGAGCTCCTTAAAAATAAAAAGTTATCAAAAATACTCTCCAACTCATAAGTTTCACATTCAAGAGGAACGAACTCTGTATCTGCACCCAAGTTGGCCTTTTTCTCGGGAGATCAAAGTAAAAAGAACATATGAGTAAATTAGGAAAAATAAAGGATTTCAGATGAGAAAGCGGTAAGAGAAAAAACTGTTTAAAACTATTTAGTTGGTTAGAAATAGTTTGGGGTTCCCAATAATACAAAATTGTTTAGAAAGTTATTATTTGGAGAACTAAAATTTAAGTCTGTTATTTTATTATTTGCTAGACCTATTAGTTTAGCAAAAATCCTAGAGATGCTCTTAGAATTGATTTATTTTTGTAAAAAAAAATGAAAAATATAGAAATGAAAAATCGGCAGAAGTATTTTCCAGACTCATCCCTTACTAGGACGGGCCGGCCCAGAGAGGCCCATGGGCCTCGCATTCTGCTCTAGTGGGCTCTGCGTGACTGTGTCTTGTCTGCTTTACCCTTGTCCCCCCTCCCCTCCTCCAAGAAAGAAACACACGCAGCGGAATCATGGACGCCGCCGCCGCCGCCACGGCCGCCGGCGACGAGGAGCAGTACCAAGCCCGCTTGGACGCCATCGCTGACGGCCTACAGACCCGAGACGCGTACGCCCTCTTTCTCCCCTGCTCTACCTCTATCTCTCTTTCCTGCGAGGAGGACGCGGCGGCGGCGGCGGCGGCGGCTGCCCATCCTTGCTCGCGAGCGATGACCTGACTCCTTCCTCCATCCTCCACCTTGGTTGCAGGATGCAGCTGTACAACTGGCTCTCGCACCGCTGCTTCTCCGACTGCGTCGTCTCCTTCTACCGCCGGGCGCTCGGCAAGCGCGAGGAGGAGTGCGTCCGCTCCTGCGTCCGCAAGTACCTCCACCTCTCCGCCGCCACCGCCGCTCGCTTCCCCACCTCGGCGAATCCTCGTCCTCGTCGTCGGCGGCATTCGACGACTGATTGGTTTCTCCACCCACCCGTGCTCGTCCCGCCACCAACGCTCTCCGTCGACACTACCTCTGTACGAACGCCGACCACCAGGGGCCGCCGGTTACTTTCTTTTGCTTCGCCTCTTTCTTCTGTCAGTGTAGCTTAGTTTTACGTCAACCTTATGATGATCCATGGATGGAAAGGAAACACAACGCCGGTAGACTCACGAGAGTAGCAGTTATTACTTATTAGGAAGGAACTGCAAGGCCAGGAGTGATTTGTACTCCCCACATACCGCGGAATTCGGAATTTTGATGAATGGATGGATGCATGAATTCTTCATGTCCTGCTGTTTCCTCTCTGAATGAATAATGAGTATTACCTTGATCCCAATGCGAAAAGGTTCTTACTGTATCTCATCTCTCATGTGATGGTTTATGTTCAGCTTTGGTTGTCATCCTGTACAACATCACTGCAATCCAGCTCAGTTTGCTTATCAGTGTGTTTGATTAGGTAATGTAGCAAACGCAACTGGGCCTCATAGTACCACTACTTCACTAGTACCACATAGATGATGCTACACCAAAATGAATGACAGTGACCCCCATTACATAGTATAATCCTTGGTTGCAGACTTTTATTGGCACAATGATTTGGGACTCAATACCTCTAAGATAAATAGGAGCGTTAACGGACTTTTTCAGTGCTGTTCTGATTCCTGCAGTAGTCATATTACCAAATGTTGTGTCTTGTGAAGTCCATGTCCAACCAGGCTAATACTGTCACGTTATGCACAGAAATTCACAAAGAACAGCCTTATGATGCTCTTGGCCTAAAAGAGTCCATCATTAGTTCACAATAGTCTCTGCTAAGAGATTAGACCTTACTAGTTTAGACAGACATCAATGGGCTAACACTTTGAATGTAATCACAAAGAGTATTCTTAATGCTCGTATTCTTTTAGTATGTATATACTGCTATGTGAGTGAAAATGGGCTTTTTAATGAGAGCAGTGTTCTCAGAAGCAAGGTTGTAATAGTTGAGCCAGCAGACTACTTCAGCGAATTTTGCCAGCTGTTTTGGCAGTGCTTGCTCAAAAGATTCATTGTTCAAAATGCAGCAGTAACTTAACTCATTTGATGTGTCACCAAGCTCTACATTCCAGTTTCCATTCTGGGACCACAAGGTTGGGGTTCTTTGTATGCTTTACTGATGATGAGTAAATGTGCAACAAAAAAACCTTCTCTTAGTTTCTTTTTGGATGCAGAACATCCATGTATTGTGTTTTCCTTTGCTAGATGAAATTTGTTATTTCATCTGGACTTAGCATGCTGCCTTGATATACACTTGAATTTTTCACCTGAAATGATTGCTGAAATGTGTTGGTCAACAAACATCAATGCAACCAAGCTTGGTTTTGTTCTCTCAGGCCAACACTACAACCGAATGAAGTTGGAAGAGGAACATGTAAAGGTTAGGTTTTGAAGAACTGTACTACCAGAGTTTATAGATCACGTGACACGTACATGGTTCTTATGTGCTTTGCTCTGTGAAGATTATTAGTAGCAGTGCTCATAAAGGCTACAATTCCATCTCCTTTTTTTTTCAATTACATAAAAGTTTCCAAGTGTCCATGTTTAAAAGAACTCTATTCTTCATTGCACCATCAATTATATAAGAGCTCGTTTCAGTGTATACATGTCAAGGTCTTTTCTTTCTTTTCTTTTTCTTTCTGGTGTGTGTGTGTGTGTGTTTCTTATTTTGTGATGTGTGCATGTCGTTTTTGAGGCCATTGCTGCACAACCACCTATTGACACCTCTTCAAAATTAAGCATCGAAAAGGCTGGTATTTCTTAGAACTCTGAACTCTGGTGAATGCAAGAAGCTAACGGAAGCAGAAACCCCTCTTCCAACGTGATCGTTCCTAAGCCCTGATCTTCTTTTTTCCAATTGTACGCCAGTTATAGGTCACAAATAATTTGCTGATCGTGAGCTACCAACTGTCCATTGTACAAATTGTACAAAAAATAATGTGTCATTCAATCGTGAAGGTTGTGAATTTCAAGCAAACGGATGTTACCATTGCACTCCAGTAAAGCATACATCTGGCAATCGTGTGCCATTAACAACTTGACTCACGGATTGGAGCCGATGATTCATGCAGTTAGGTTAGTCAGTACTTCAAAGAAACATAATTCAAATCGGCTACAAGAGGTAAAGCTAAGTGCTACTAGAATCCTGACTTTAAATCCTCCACCATCAACATACATAGCAAATTCTGGTTCAGGAAATGTCGCATCTTACACTCACATGCTTTGAGCATTTGGCAGATATACTACTCGATAGCAACGTACTAGCAAATAGACTAAGTGTACAAGATTACTCAGTTCGGGTTCCTAAGAACAATGATGACTGAATCCCCGCGGAGGAACATCTTGCTTATGAACCTGTCTTTGTTCACTGGAAGAGCCTTCTTCTTGCCTTTACCAGTCTTTGGTATCTGAAACAAAAGTAAAAAGTGTTCACAAATGATTGATGGACACAGCAGTTCAAGCCGGGGAAACTGTACAAAAGTTTAAGAGACCGTTCGGACATACCTCAGTCCACATCTCCCTGACATTCTCGAGAACCATGTTGCAATGCCGATCAAAGGCTCTCACGCGACCAAGTAACTTCTTGTTGTTTCGGCAGTTGATAAGAACCTAAGACATAAGAGACAACACATTATCAGAATAAGAAGCAGTTGAAAAGCACTATCTGCAGTGAGCAGTATGCAATCTAGCACAGGACACATAATATGTGATACATAAGAAACAAAGATACATCAGTTAAGTAATAATGACATAGCAACCACACTACAGGAAACAAAGGCTTAGGGTTATGTGCAGATTATTTTTTTGATCAAATGAGTGGAAAAAAAAATATGGGCCAATGAAACATGATTGTCTGGCAGTTGGCACTTGGCAGCAACTAAGCAAGCAAATCAGTTAGTAAAAAATAGTAAAGTTATTTTGCAATTTATAAACAAAATAAGGATGCATTACTAATTTTTAGTTTTAGCTGAATGGGGATAACATCAAGCAAATCAGCTTATAGAAATCAATGGCACTCAGAAAACAGATCCTGCCAAATTAATCCAACTTTGATGATGATGATGGAAATAACTAAAAAGAATGATAAATGATCCATAGCAATAATGCAAAAAAAAATAGATAGTACAGGTACAGAAACCTATGACAGAGATACTAGCATTCTAGTCAAAACTGCCATATTATGATGCAATACATACTGACTACCAAGACCACAGACTAGTGCATAGTAAAGTCTATGACTGTGGGAGAATCCGGCTCTCTCACGCTCACCGCTGATTTTACCGAATCAAAGGATGACACGTGTTCATGATTGTGTCTCCACGCGGTTCGGCGAAGTCGGCCTGCGTGAAATCGACAACCGCATGCTGCCTGAGCCTATCGCTCCTCCACAAGGCCGCCCGCCGCCCAGCCTCCACCCGAGCTGGCGCTCCGCCGCTCCAGCCTCCCGTGGAAAGCCAGCCACCTATAGTAGCGCACCACGGCCTCTCTCCTCCACCTCCATGTCTACGCCCTATCCCTCGACTGAAGAAGTCCTCTCCTGGGATCCAGGTGTTCCGTCTTGGGTATTGTTGGAGCTCCATGTCTGGTGACCCCTATTTTTGGTGCTCTGCTTGCCAGCCGCAACGTAACGACGTATGTCTGCATCCGATTTGTTGGTTCAGACGGATCTAGCCTTCATTGGAGCAGGATTGAACCGAGGTCGGGCTACATTATATTGCTGAGTTCAACTAGCTAGGGAAGAACTAGAACATCATCCCCATTCCGTACCTCTCAGCAACATTGCAAGTTGAAATAGACATATTATGATTTGCTATCCCAAACTAAATAGCTTCCCCCATTCTTTTTGAGTCTCTCTTAAATTGATTTCCTTTAACTTCACAGCCTTTTCTTTCTCTACAGATTTGTCTAATTGTTTGGTTATCTTACCTAGAGTTAGGTCATAGTATTTACTGAGTGATTTACAATTCCAGGTCTTACAGTTCCAATGGTCTTTTGCAAAACAAATCAGGACACAGCATTTATACAGAGTTAAGTCCTGTCAATGAATGCCAAAGGTATTATGCAGCTATATGATCCCCACTTATAAGGTACAACTCTAATTGAGAAAAGGATTAATTTTTCAGTTACATGATAGGATGCTTGCTTCTATGTTTCATCAGTGGAAGGGCAAGAAAAGAACAGTTTTCCATCTATGGAAACAATAACGTCTGTAACTGTAACTATATAGCAACTACTGAATGCGAGTGGGTTTATGTGTTTCAAGTTTTGAACCTAACCTAATTGAGTACCCCGTTCAATGAATCGAAATTGAGAGGCACTAGCTATTCACTCCTTTCTCAATAGACATTGAAGTGTGTGTGTTTTTAGTTTTCAACCCTATGCATTCTTTAAGATATAATAAGTTTTCCAACCTGCCATAACCACCAGAGATTACATAAAGGCACCCTAATCCACATGTACATCTAGCTATGATGGTTGATGGGCGCAGCGAAGCCGCCGCTACTCTTCCTAGTTACTTCCATGCACAGAAGGTAAGAAACATGTGCACAGCACAGTTAAGCGGGCAAGAATACAACACCGACTATAGACTAGTGCATCACTTCTACATACTAAAATAGTATATTAGAATCACAGCTGATGGATGTGTTTTAGTAAACAATTGGGAACCACGGCTAATAAACATGTCTTAGCTAAGAAGATTACTGGCATTATGATTTGGTGAAGCAGGAGCTTCAGGCTGCTGCACAGAACTATACTTGTCTCAGCCTATAAATAAGAAGGTTCAAATACAGCACAAACGATCACAATTGGATAAAGGATACATAAAGGCTATGGTCAAACTAAATGCAAACTAACAATGGATCAAAGTTTCAGGACTACCAAGAGCAGGAGGCAGCCAACTAAGGTTAACCATATTGACACAGCTAGACAGCAGGCACATTGCATAACTACAATTCACATCATGGTACCATATTATACAACAAAATCACCAGCACATACATATTTTTATTTTCATACTTGAGCAGCAAAGTCAATGTAGACACACTGCAAAGAAGACGCTGAATTTTCCAGATGAAATCTACCAACCTGGGTATTATTCTTGACGCTCATCATGAGCACTGAAAGAGGACCAGTGCTGAACTCCTCTTCCTCCTTCTTTACCTGTTTCGACAAAGGACAAGGAAAACCACACAAGTACCAAATCATAATTAATTCACGGCACCAGAAAGATGAGAGGAACATCAGGTTCAGGTGTGGTGGGTGGAGACATGCAGTAAATTTCAGCTTACATTGATTTCTTCCGCCATGGGCGCCAAGTGGAGCCGTCAATCTGCACATGGATTAAACACGAAGTCACTAAATATTCGCTCGAATGAAACGCAGATCTCAGATCCATATAGGGTAAAAAAAGACTCTACGAGTAGAGTCTGCTTGTTCCTCCTCGTTGGCGGGCTAAAATTGTAAGTCCGCATGGTTCTACAGTCCGAAATCCCGAAATTACCTGGGAGGGCAGAGGCGACTCGGAGCGGCGAGACGGCGGCGGCGCGTCGGGAAGGAAGAACCCTAGGCTGGGAGAACAAGAGGAGAGGGTTTTTCTTTTTTCTGGAGGAAGACGAACTGGCAGCGATTTTAGACAAACCTGGCGCTGGGTTGGGCCCGGCCCAGGAACATATCTGTTTCGGCCTTGTGCAGTTTCATGCAATAAATTGGCGTATGGGCCGCGATGGATTGGGCCCGGCTTAGAAACATATATAATCCCTTGTTTCGCCTCAAAAAAAAAAAAAAAAAAAAATGCAGCTTCATGGTATTCAAGTTCACCTCTCAAAGCTCCCATGGCGGAGGCCTATGCTCTAAAAAGAAAAAATGGTATGTCATATCGCTTGTAGAAACTTCGTTACGCAGTCAAATTGTCTTAAGATAGTGAAAAGAAAGATGGTATGTCATATCGTTTGTAGAAACTTCGTTACGCAGTCAAATTGTCTTGAGATAGTGAAGACAATGAAGGATGGTGGCTTCTCGTCATGCAACTCCAATCTTTAAAGATTGCTACAACATATATATCTATTTCCCGACAACTACAATGGAGTATTGTAATAGAGGCAAATCAAGTCGCTCAAAAGCTAGCTCGGCAAGCTTTTGCTTCTAAATTTTTTTTAACAATGTTTTCAGATGAATAATAAATGCTTGCCGTAAGTATGTTTCCAAAAAAAAAAAAAAAAAAAAGTTCACCTCTCAAAACAATGTTTTGTATTGTTTACCAAATCAATCATATATATCGAGGGGTAAAAACTATAAAACATAAAGACAGAAGAAAATTAAATTGACTACACAGAAGATAAGATGAACCTGAGCGAAAATGAACAGTTTGACAATCTAAAGATGAGTTGCATTATACGTAGCCTGATTTACAACCACCATACAGTGAGCTAATTAAGCTGGACAACCACGAATTCAATAGAATTGACACAGCAACGATTTACCACCATATAAGACGAACATATAGAAGTACCGACACATGGTTCCAACTTCACACACACAAACACAGAAGGAACATTTTTTTACATAGACGCAACGATGCCATTCAGTACAGGCATCTAATCAAAAGCCAACATCACGCCTGATTCGATGGATACTGACTTTCAGTAGCCAGCCCCAAGATAGGGCTGCTGCCGACCATAAGCGCCGCCGTCGCTCCGGTACGGCTGCTGCTGGGGTGCCGGAGCCAGCAGTGGGCAAGAGCTAGCATAGTGCCCAGGCTCATGGCATTTGAAACACAGTCCGCGAGGTCCGCGAGGCTGCGAAGACCCATAGGAGCTTGCCGTGCTTGCAGCAGGCTGCTGCCTGTACATGCCTGCAGGGCAGTTCTGCACATTGTGCCCATTTGACCCACAAGACATGCAGGTCTGCACATTCCCTGTCGCCGGCACTGGTGTGGGCGCCCCGATATGTGTGTTTGTGAACTGGTTCGCGGACTCCCCATACCTTGGACCACTCATATTGGTGGTGTAGGCACTGTTGGAGGTTGGCACACTTAGTCCAGCGCCAGTGTTGCTGAGACCAACATTATAGGCCATGGGGCCTTGCGCCTCAGAGGGTGAGCCATTATCATCCTGCAATAGGCCATTGATTACCCCCAGAAGGTAAAGACTCTCTCTTGCTGGATCCAGCCTCTCCGCTTTCGTAATGCTGCACTTGACTTTTGGCTCATCGTTATAGGTCTCCTCCTTGACTTTCAGCTTGAATAGAAACTGCTGCCAACGAACCCCCTGAAAGATCTCTGCAAATCGTTCTGGGTCTTCTTCTCTCATGTTGTAGAGCTCGTAGGCGCTGTGGCCCATTATCTCAATACCAGCCTCTTGGAATGCAGTAGCATAGGTGACCCCAGTATGGTCCTGGATCTGGCACAGCAGCAAGTACCTATACTCGCAATTTTGTAAGCTCTGGTCGCATTTGTCACAATGCCACGTCCCATCACCATTATTTATTACCTTTTTGCTGCACAGCCTACCATTCACCTCCACCATGCAAGCAGGATAACAAAAATTATCAGTGGTTATATGTGAAATTGCACCTTTGACAGTAATCCAGTCTGGCTTCTCTGATCGCCCCAGATTTTCATCCTTGATCTGGGCCACTGCTTTCCGGACATCAGTCTTGCCCATACTTACCACTGACAAAGAAACACAAGCAGCCGTCTTTCCTTCAGTTGCATACCAGCGCCGCAGACTCTCAGCCTCAGGAAAGTCTGGGTCTATTTTTAACTGAGTTGAGCCAATTGAGGACACAGATCTGCCATTGAAGTCAGAAACTCTTGCACCTTTCAAAGCTACAACAGGATTCAAACCAGAATCGCACTGCAACTGCAGCTGCTGACCTTCAGCATCACAGAACTTCCCCCATAAGGTAATTTCTATGCTTCGACCAGACATGTCTTTCAGTTGAAGAGTTCTTTTCTGGGCTTCTGAGCCATCCTTTCTGACTATTGTGGCAGAAGGGGCAACTGACGTAACAATTCCAATCAAGTCCACAATTGCACCTACCTCAATGTTCTCAATTTCGCTTATCTGCCGGAAATTATACTGCTGCCTAGGGAAGTTGCTATCATCATCAACGCAAACTTCAATAGATGTTTCGAAATTCAGAGTTATTTCATACTCATGATTCAAAGAGTTAAACTTCTTCTGTGCTGACTTCAATGACCCTTTAGATATCAGGTACACCTTATCAACCTCAATGAGGTCAAAAAACTGATCAACCTGCGCATTGAAGCATGTTGCACGGATTTCTGCACCCTGTCCATCAACAAGATCAAAGGAGAAGACTTTTCCAGCACCTTTATTATTGTTGTAGTGTCTAATATCAGTCTTTGCAGTTACCCTAGCCTTGATTGTCCAACCGTTTTGGTAGGGGTTCAATTGAGCCACTGGGACGAGACGAACTGCAACATTCTTAGAGACAGGAGGTCTATTCATATGCCCTGCAGGCGGTTGCTGATAAAAAAGACTGTGCAGGTTGGCCGTATGTATTCCCAGGAGCACCACTGCCACCAGCCATGGAAGGAACTGCAAACCTTTGGTTCTGGTGAGAGTTCAGTGAAGGCTGCTGCAAGTTTGACTGCACCATGCCCACATTCATTGTATTATTATGTGCTGAAGGTGTACCATAAGAGACACCAGATGCCACATTGGCAACAGATTCTACTGCACGACCAATTGGAGAGCCCACTGTACCCTGATAACCACCATAGGATCCACCGTGTGGTACATTATTAGAAACTTGCGCTGGCCTTGGAGCAGCAGTTGATCCCAGCATATCAGGGCCACTGGAATATGTTCCAGTATTAGCAACTTGCACTGGCATTGGAGCAGCAGATCCCAGCATACCAGGGCCACTGGAATGTGTTGCAGTATTAGCAACTTGCACTGGCGTTGGAGCAGCAGAAGATCCCAGCATACCAGGGCCACTGGAATATGTTGCAGTATTAGCTTGAGCATCATTGGCCGGTAAGTTGGTGACCTGCGCATTAGGTTGGTTTCTCATCTCATAGGGTATGGGGCTTCCAATTATGGGGCACTCACTTTGCAGAACATCAAGTTTGATAACAATAATGATCCTGAAAAAGGATAAAGGCATGGTCAACTCAACTGATAAGAGGCAAGCCACAAAAAGGTGCCAACAGGTATATAACATTCAAATATGATATTCTTCTCTAGCAGATGCCTAGTCAGGTCTAACATAAATAGGCATTTCTAAGAATTGACTCAAGTCATAGAACCAAAGAAGTCGGGGAAATAATGATACTTGAAACCAATGTTTTGAAAAACGCTAGACGCTAGGCGTGCGCTAGCCTAAAGTTTAGAGTTTAGGAAGTTTAAACGTAGATTAAACGTGATTAAATGTTTTTTATTTTTTTATTTTTATGGTTCTGAGAGCAAAATCAGTAGTAATAACATAATTACAAGTAATAATAGTGACCTCATTTAAAAGAAAATAAGAGATTGATGGACCTCATTGAAGAGAAAAGGCCCATATCAGCCCAAAGCCCAAGTCCCCAACCCCTTATCCCTTTGCTCGCTCTTTCCTGGCCGCGTATCAGCCGCAGCCGCTGGTCTGTGCTCTCCCACATCTCTCTCTCCTCCCTCACGCGGGCAGGGCGGCGGCGGCCCTGGCCGGTCCCTCGGCGCTTGGCGGCGGCGGCAACCCCCGCCGGGTGGCGCCCTCGGGGCGGCAGGGCGGGCGAGCCCCTGCGTCGGCCCTCGCGGGCGCTATCCCGGCCACGTCGCGGCCGCAATAGGCGCCGCCCGGTGGCGCCGGCAGAACCCCGGCGGCCTGGTCCTGGCTGCTCCGCTGTTCCAGCGTGTCGTCCTTCCCTCGGTTTGCTCCCTCCCTCTCCTCCCTCTCTCTCTTCGTACCTCTCTCTGCGGGATCTCTCTCTCTCTCTTGTCGCGCCCACGCCGCCGCCGCGCGCCTGCGAGCCAGCAGCCGCCGTTCCTCCTCCGCATCGGCGACCTCCGCCCGCACACGCCGCGCGCCCGCCCGACGCCGTTCCTCCTCCCCGCCCGGCGCCTAGCGTTTAATTGGCCGCACAGGCCCTAAGCATACGCTGGGCCAGCGTTTAGCGCTTAGTCGCGATTAAGTGGCGTTTAATTACGTTTTTCAAAACATTGCTTGAAACCTTCATGAAATGAAACAACATTAACCCACTTCAGATTCTAACATCCAGCAAACATATCAGTAGATTCACATTCTATTGTTGTATGGTAATTCATTAGAAATCTGTAGTTGTGCATACTTTAGTACCTCCCACAAGAGTATACAAGGTTCAGACTCTGTCACATCTTAAAAGATCTACTTGTAAGACTCATTTGAATGGTCACAACAGAATGTGTTGTGACAGTTCCACTAATTTGACATTGATGACAGAATAAGAGATTTCCAGCTTATAACTACTAGCACAAAAGTACAAAACTCTTTCATTGCACTAAGGATCATCATCAGCAGTATAGAAAGTTTATACAGAATAAAAGAAACCCTGCATGTTAACCATTGCCTGTTTGACAGTTTTATTTCTTTCATTGGAAAATGGCTAATGACAAAGGATATAATAAAAGAGACTCTGCATGTTATCCATGTGCATTGTTGGATGGATGCAAAGAAAAAACACATGCGGAGAAACGCAACAACCTTATCAGAAACAAGAATATAATCATTCGCTGAAACTTATCGGACTCCATTGCGGCAAACCTAACTAGCGCGAGGCTAATCTAAAGATAGTGGGGAAAAAAACAATCAACAAGACTTCCCTGGGTCTGGACTGGAATGACCCTAAACCCTAGTACCACATCACCGAAATACCATTTTCTACCACCACCGAATCCCAATCTATCTTTCCAAAGAGGTAGCCGCAAATCTTGTACGGAAATGTGGCTCCTAACGAATCTACGATACACGCTGCAGGTTCCACGACACTGAACATGGAGCGAATCGTGCGGGAAGCAAACCAAGATTCGACCTTTTCTACTACTACTAGGCACGCAACAAAATAAACCGAATCTGCGATTCGAACCAGGGATGGAGCGGGGGGAAGGACGGATTCATAACAAGCCCTCCTCACGGCCTCCCTCACCTGCGGCTGTGGATGGTGCTGCAGGTGAACTCCTGGAGGTGGATGATGGAGCCCTTCTTGATGGCGCCGTCGCGGACGCGGGAGTTCTCGGCGGTGGCGAGCATGGACTGCATCGTGTAGACGCCGTCGGAGAGCAGCATCCGGAAGCGCTCGGTGGAGGGGTTCTTGGGGTTGTTGACGATCCGCACGTCCACCACCTGGAGCACCGGCTGCAGCGTCCCGGTGCCGTCGGCGTGCTCCGACACCGCCGCGACGGCGCCGGGCGTCGCTGCGCCGCCATCGCGAATCTTGCGGCGGAAGGGAGAGGAAAGGAGAGGAGAGGGGGGAATGGGGAGGAGGCGATTCGATTTGGGGGAGGGAGAAGGGGACGGAACGGCGCGGGGGTTAGCGGGGATTTTGGGGGCGGCGGTTCTGCCGAGTGCCGAGAGGGAAACTGAACGGGTGGAGGGAGAGAGAGAATTTTGGACGCGAAAAGACGGAAATGCCCCCTGTTTTTTGGTGGGCTGGAGCCTATCCTACAGGCCCATGATCGCTGGTGTGGCGAAAAAGCTAGAGATGAGATGGGAACGGCTAAACACGTCAGGTCAGATGTGCCGAAGAAGCTAGATAAAAACGTACCTTCACACGATTAAAAAAATATATCTACTCTATCCTGTACCAGCACAGTTGCACAGATAAAAATGCTAATGGGTTAACCCGTGACCCAAATATTTAGAACCCGTACCTTAGTAAAAAAAACTTTTTAAAGTTTAACTAACCCATTTTCATTGAAAAGCATGAATAACAACTTATCACACGACTAATGTGGACATTTGAACCCGACAGTCAATTTTTTTAAAATAAACGGATCATGCCGAGCCCATTCAGGCTCGAGGAAGGGGCGCTGCCGAGCCCATTTAGCCCTAGGGGGGGCCTCGTGGCCTGCCCTAGGGGGCCAAGGCGCCCAAGAAGAGGCAGGTGGCGCGCCCGCCGCAGCCGCCCGCCGCTTTCCTTCCCGCGACAATCGCAGTTGCCTTATCTAATATTAGTTGTTTTTGGAATAATTAGTTAAAATAGAAAGTTTAGGATTATTTAGGAAAGAAGAATCCAACTACTATAAGGATCTTCTCGAGATTACTTAGAGGCTAAGTTTAAGGTTATTTAGAGGCCAAGTCTCCCGAGGACTATAAATACTGAGACTTGTAATCGATGAATTAAGAAAAAATTGGGCGAAAAGCTCTTTACCCCCCCACTCTCCTGCCCTCAAGCCACCGCCGCCCCCTGCGCCAAGCCGCCGCCCGCCCCCTCTACGCTGCCCTCGTCGTCTCCTCCTGCGTACCGATCTACCCTACCAACCAACGCTATTACACAACATTTATAACATAAAATGAGTATATTATGAAAATATATTCTATGGTAAATTTAATGATACTAATTTAATAATATAAATTTTAATATTTGTTTTAGAAATTCGATTAAAGTTTAAAACATTTGATTTAAGACAACTCTAAAAATCATTTTCTTTCAAAGATAGAGAGAGTAGAGTCAGATATTTATATTTTTTATATAAATAGAAATCAGCAATGATAGTATAGCAAACGAATTTTACTAATCATGAATGCATATCCTCCTCCGGATGGGTAAGTAATTTTCCCCGTTTAGCATATCGTAGGTGAATAAGAAGCTGTTCGGATAGAATTGCGTACCTTTGTTAAAGAAAAGCTTTTGCATACCTTTATTAAAGAAAAGCTTTTGCGTACCTTTGTTAAAGAAAAGATTTCTCTTGCGTACCTTAAAGTTGCAAAAAGCTTTTACGTACCTTTTCTTGTCAGATAGAATTGATCCGATACTCAAGATTTCTAGTACACATTGCCATTTTAAGCTAAGTAAGTAACTGATCTGTTTTATTTAAAACACACAGGAGAACTATGTATGTATCATTATATTAGAAAAAAGGGGCAAAAACATACAAATTTAGTGGAGGAAATTAAACCAGAGCAACAGTAGATATTGCGGCAATACCTGCTTTGTCTTCTTGACTGCAGAATGTACAGAAAAGAAAAGACAGGCCTTTTTCACGCGAGCACATCAAATAATCCTCGGGCAATCAAATGCACCAGATTCTTCTAATAGTCACAGCACAGATGATCAACCAGCCCGGAACCCGGGTGCACTATCCTACTACACCCGAACATCTAATTCTTGAGAATTAAAATGAAAGGCGCATTTGCCTGAACACTTCAATGCATGTGGAAGCAAAGTAGACACCACCAGACTGGACTGAACAAATATATAAAAGCATTCTTCAACATAAGATGATTACTAATTAAATCATTCGCCCATCACTTACTTACTAACACAGGTTCCACCATACGGCGGCGGCAAGCTAGCCAAGGACATTAGGTTTTTCCAGCAATCTTACTTCCTGCATATATAACTACTTACCTGCTCCATAGGAACCGGCACATAGATACAGACAGATACTGAATATATAATTGTACATGATAAAGTAGGACTCCAGACTACTAAGCAAACGCATCCTTCATGGAACTACTTGGTCTGATAGGTTTTTCCAGCAACCTCCTGGATGAGCAAAGGCACTAAAAGTGCCTCAGAGTCTCAGACAAGGCAGTCCTTGGACCAGTGCCCAGGCTGATTGCATTTGAAGCACAGTGGGGCTCCCCTCACTGCCGACTGACCCAAGAAACCAAAGCCACCATTGAAATCACAACCATCGGATGAAGCCGATAGTGGAGTAGGCATCCAGTTCGACTGTGCAAAGCCTGTGGCACCCACATTGCTGGAGGTGTAGCTTGCTGTGTCTAGCTGGAGGATAGCATTGCTGGATGTTAGCATGCTCTGTGTGGCTTCCAAATTGGCAGAACAAACGTTTGCGGTGTAGGACATATCACCCTTCAGAATTGGGCCTGAAATATCTTTGAAAAGGTTGTTGGTCTCTTCCAGCTTCTCAACACAAAGGATGGAGCATTTCACACGCTGCTCACCATTATAGGTTTCCTCACTGATTCTCAGCTTGAATAGGTATTCACGCCAAAGGGCCGCATCCATGATTTCTTTGAATCTCGCATCATCTTGTTCTACATTTCGTACCATGAAAAGCTCTTGCGCCGTGTGGCCAAATATCACTTCACCAGCCTTTTGAAATGCAGTAGCATAAATAGTACCAGTGTGATCCTTGATCTGACACAAAAGCAAGTACTTGTACTCACAATTTTCAGTGGCCTGATTGCATCTATCACAATACCATGCCCCATCACCATTTCTCGTCACCTTTTTTTGTAGCATCGCTTACCATTAAGCTCCAAGGTACAAGCTTGATAACAGAATTTATCAGCCCCCACATGTGAGAGTACAGCCCTGACAGTGATGAAGTCAGGCTTATCTGATCGCCCCAGGTTCTCATCCTTGATCTGTGCAATTGTTTTCATCACATGACTCCTGCTCATGTTTGATATTTCCTGAGACAAAGCAATGAAAGCAGTATTCTTTCCTTCAGTTATGTACCATTGCTTCAGCCTTTCAGCCACTGGAAAGTCTGGGTTTACTTTTAACTGAGTTGAGCTGATTGTGACAACAGATCTACCACTGAAATCACTCACACGGCCACCTTTGAGAGACAGTATAGGGTTTGAACCAGAATCACACAGCAACTGCAGTTGATGTGCCTCTGCGTCACAGAATTTGCCCCAGAGGATTATTTCCATGCTGCGCAGAGACATGTCTTTCAGTTGAAGAGTTCTTTTCTGGGCTTCCGAGCCATCCTTTCGGATTAATGTGGCAGAAGGGCCAACTGACGTAACAATTCCAATCAAGTCCACAATAGCACCTGCCTCAATGTTCTCAATTTCGCTTATCTGCGGAAATTATACTGCTGCCTAGGGATGTTGCTATCATCATCAATGCAAACTTCAATAGATGTTTTGAAATCCAGAGTTATTTCATACTCGTGATTCAAAGAGTTAAACTTCTTCATTGCTGGCCTCAATGACCCTTTAGATATCAGGTACACCTTATCAACCTCAATGAGGCCAAAAAACTGATCAACCTGTGCATTGAAGCATGTTGCACGGATTTCTGCATCCTGTCCATCAACAAGATCAAAGGAGAAAACTTTTCCAGCACCTTTATTACTGTTGTAGTGCCTAGTATCAGTCTTTGCAGTTACCCTAGCCTTGATTGTCCAACCGTTTTGGTAGGGGTTCAATGCACTAACAGGGGTAATGCCAGTATTAGCTTGAGCAGCATTGGCCAGTAAGTTGGTGACCTGCTCATTAGGTTGGTTTCTCGTCTCATAGGGTTTGGGGTTTCCCATTATGTTGCACTCACTTTGCAGAACATAAAGTTTGCTAACAATAATGAACCTGAACAAAAGATAAAGGCACGGTCAACTCAGCTGATAAGAGGCAAAGCCAGTAAAAAGGTGTGAACAAACTAACATTCAAATACGATATTCTTCTCTTTAGGAGATGCCTAGTGAGCTCTAACAGAAATAGGTATTTCAAAGAATTGACTCAAATCATAGAACCAAATAAGTTGGGGAAACAACGATTCTTGAAATATTCATGAAAACAACAGTAAGCCACTTCAGATCTTAAAATTCAGCATATCCACATTCTATTGATGTATCGTAATTCATTAGAATTCAATAATTGTGCATACTTTACTAACACCCACGAGGGTATACAAGGTTCAGACTCGTCATATCTTAAAAGAGCTACTTCTAAGGCTCATTTGAATGGTCAGAGCAGAACATGGTGTGACAGTTTTACCGATTTGACATGGATGCCAGAATAAGAGCTTTCTGACTTGTAACTACTAGCACAAAACTACAGCACCAGCATAGAAAATCTACACAGAATAAAAGAAACTCTGCATGTTAACCATTGCCTGTTTGACGGTTTTCTTTCATTGGAGAAGTGCTAATGACAAAGGGAAAATAACATCCATGTGCATTCTAGGGTCAAAGGAAAAAAAAACACATGCAGCCAAGAGCAACAATCTTGACAGAAACAAGAATATAATTGGCTGAAAGTTATTGGACTCCACTGTGATGAACTTAACCTAGTCAGAGAAAATAACATCCATGTGCATTCTAGGGTCAAAGGAAAAAAAAAACACATGCAGCCAAGAGCAACAATCTTGACAGAAACAAGAATATAATTGGCTGAAAGTCATTGTGGTGAACTTAACCTAGTCAGAGGCTAATCTAAACGTAGCGGAAAACCATCAACAAGACTTCCCTGAGTGTGGACTGGAATGACCATAAACCCTAGTACCACATTGACCAAATACCAATTTCTACCACAACCAAATCCCAACCTATCTTTCCAAGACGGTAGCCGTAAATCTCCTAAGGAAATGTCACAAAGTTCACAACCCTAACGACACAGCACAAGTCATGCTGCAGGTTTTACAGCACTGAACATCGAGCGAATCGTGCGGGAGGCAAACGAAGATTCAACCTTTCTACTAGGCACGCAACAAGATAAAAACAAATCTGCGATTCAAACCAGGGATGGAGCACGGAATCGAGCGCAGGGAATGATTAACAACTAATCCTCACCTGCGGTTCTGGACGGTGCTGCAGGTGAACTCCTGGAGGCGGATAATTGAGCCCTTCTGGATGGAGCCATCCAGGATGCGTGTGTTCTCAGCGGTGGTGACCATGGACTGCGTCGTGTAGACACCGTCAGAGAGCACCAACTGGAAGCGCTCGGCAGAGGGGTTCTTGATGTTGTTGACCATCCGCACGTCCACCACCTGCAGCACTGGCTGCAGCGTCCCGTTGCCGTCAGCATGCTCAGAGAGCGCCACCACCGCGCCAGGCGTCAGCTGCGCCGCCATTGCACACGAGAGCCCTGGTGAATCTTGCAGATAAGAAGGTAGCATTGGGCTTGTATAAGCATTTCCAGGAGGGCCAAAGGCATCACCTGTGGCAGTCACCGTAAACCTTTGGTTTTGATGATCATTCAATGAAAGCTGCTGCATCTTGGCATCTACTGTGCTCTGTGCTGGCATTGAACAACGAAAACATTTACTGAATGGCAGATTAATCACAGTAGGTTCTGCCCTTGGTGTAACTGAAGAATCCAACACTCTCTCATCAGGAGAACATGACGAGTTGCTAATAACTTGCTGAGTACATGGCATGAAGCAAGGTTCATGGATGGCATGACCACCAGAACAGGATACACCAATATGTTGAGTTGCATTGGCCTCAAAGATTGTGGGACTGCGGACTAGCGTGCCCTCAGCGTGCAGTATCTCAAGTTGGATAACAATAATGACCCTGAATGAAGAAAACAAGACATAGAAGTTAAAATAGTCAAGAGAACAGCCAATTATAATTGATTAGAATTAATTCACAGAACCCATCAAGTAGATTTAGTGGGATATGCCATGTGAGGAGTTTGTTCATTCGGAAATGGAAAGTATAATGAACTTAAAACTGCAGGATAGAAATGGAGAAAGAAAGACCAGCAAGTTTGAAAAACATAATAGTTATACAGAAAGAAACATTGAGCCTGTTTTTGATAAAGTAACTAGAGCAGTGAAACAAATAATAGAAGAATACTCCCTCCGTACTCATAGAAGTCGTTTTGGACATGATTGTGCATACCAAGGAGTGATTAATTAGGGAGTAGTTTTCCTTGTTTGCCCTTATTAAATAGTGCTTCGGATGTCATATGTACAACAATCGATCGTAGCAGGGGTGGCAAGCACTCCGCGGCCCAAGGCTGGAGGTCCACCGTTCGAGCCCATCAGGTGCACTTTTGCATGGTGTTTTTTGATTTTGCATGGGGCTTTTGCCACGGCATTGTGTGCTCCGTTGCCGAGTGATTAATGCCACCAGGCTAGAGGTCCACGTCCACCGGGCTGCAAGGAAGTGAATCGAGGCGATGATTAATGACGAGCGAAGCGGAACGGGTGGCGAGCACAGGGGCAATCTCGTCCCAACTCCACCCCGCGGGCGAACGACGACTTCCTTTGCGAAAACGGGGCAAGAGCCCCAAATGACATCTAATATGAGTACAGAGGGAGTATTTGGCTTAAAGCTTGCTTTAGTTTAGTATATGTAGCGACAAATATGTGAACAAAAAGTTATTTTCTAACTTAAGAAAAAAAACTGACATGTTGGAAACTCCATGGAATTGTATTATCAAAGAAGAAAGGAAAAATGGACGAGTGCACCCCATCTGAATCAGTAATGTACAAGCATATATACACCAGATGCAAGTGGGAACGCAACATAACAGCTGTGGCCATTTCAGTAGCAAACTAGGAAACCCAAAACCACATTGAACCAAATATAACTGAAGATTTCAGTTTCACTTTTCAAAGTCTGTAGCATTAAAAGACTAAATCTGCACCGGTCACGGATAGGTTTAGTCTGAAAACACGCTGAGCACTGCACCTATTGCTTGTACATTAGATGCATCTCATGCATATAGCTATCCATTGCATGTACATTGATGCACTCAACACAGATGCAACGCAGAAGTCAACACGGTTCTGATCAACTGCTAAGGCCTCACTGCAGGTGCCAAAACCAAGTAACGGTGAGCACACCCACATGCATCTGGTAACCACAAAATGCAGTCCTTGTTGGCAGGCCATGCATTAATGTTTGTGACAAACCAACTATAGCAGTGAAACTAGTAGCAGAAGATTACTCTGCTCAAAGCTGAGAGCTTTGCCCTCTGTTATGTAGCATATGTGTGAACAGAAAGTTATTTTGAACTTAAGAAAATAGGTTGACAAGTTGGGAACTCCATGGAATTTGTAACCTCTTATAAGAAAGTAAAAATGGACAGACACATCTGAATCAGTAATAAACAAGCATATACATCAAATGCAAGTGGAAATGCAACATAGGTAGCCGTGGCCGTTTCAGTAACAAACTAAGAAACCCAAACCCCTTGGAACCAAATAAATCGATGATTTTAGTTCCACTATTCAGAGTATGGTGAAGTAAAAAACTAAAAACTCCACGTGGTTTGAAACCGAAAGGAAAGGGATTACAGCATGATCTGATTAGTAAACAGATATGGTAAATACAAAATCTTATGCGCATAATCGAACATATCTCTATCTCTATACTTCATGAAAAGCGCACACACAGAGAAAAAAAAATAGCACTTGCTGGCAGGCCATGCAGACGTTGGATCTGTCGCTGCACAAAGGTGGATGCCTTGGCAATATTTTCAGTAGCACAAAATCCTTGCTGCACAAAATCCTAGGCACTTGTACAGTAGTAACCCGTGACCAAGGGTGCACTGCACACGGCGGCGGCGCACCAGAAAATGTGGATCCCGACGGAGGCGCTAGGATAGGCCGATAGGGTGGGACGGAGAGGGAGGAGGGATGCGAGACAGATCGATCCGTCACCTTTGCTGGTTGCGGATGAAGCCGGCGAAGTACTCGAGGACGTGGATGACGGTGCCGCGCCGGGCTCGCCGCGGGCGACGAGGTGGTTGAGGGACGCGGCGAGCATCCCCGGCTGAAGGCGCGCGCCGCCGTCGGAGAGCGCGACGCGGTACCGCCCCGCGTCCATCTGCGGCGCGTCCGCCAGCTGCAACACCGGGCGCAGCCCGTCGTCCTCCCGCCACATCGCCTCCAGCGCCCCCGTCGACAGGCGCACCTCCGTCTCCGTCTCCGTCTCCGTCTCCGTCTCCATCTCCATCCCTTCCCCTCCTCCCATTGCGCTGTGGGGAACAGATGCTAGGAACTCGGCGATATCTTGGTGGAGACTGCAGAGAGAGAGAGATATAGCCCTGGCAGTTGCGGTTGCAGACTTTGTAGTAAAGTAATGGAAGGAGTGAGAGAGTGGGAGAGAGAAGTGTCAGGTGGGCGGCGTCGTGGAAATGACGAGAATGGACAGACGGACGGCAAGGCGTACGCGGGAAGCTGGGCGCGGGGACGGCAGGTGTCTACAGGGATCCAAGGATTTTCATAGCAAAAATACAGCAGGGGATTTGTTAACGTAGCACCTGTTGGAACTGATTGTGCCATCGGAAAAATATAGAAAACGTTCCTTTTAGTGTTATTTTATAGAAAATTTTGTAGGATCCAAAACATCCACTCCAAGCTCATGTTTTTCATTCATGTCCAAGCTCATGTTTTTCATTCATATGGCTTTTCTATGAACCATCTAAACATCTATTTATCCAAACATCTATCTTCTATGACTTTTTTTTTTTTTACAATCATCTGTTTTGCATATGCAATCATATCCTATTTTTGTATTTTTTTCCTATTACTATGTTGTTCGATCCTGCTTCCAAATGAGCCTTTTGGAGTTTTGGCGAGCGCAAAATAACAAAACTAGAAAAATGATTGTAAACTTGGACTGACCGGCTGAGCTGAGAAGGCAAGTACAAGGGAGGCGTAGTGGATCATCCCCTATCAGCCATGGGCAGAGGACGACAAATGGTTGAGCTAAGAAGGCAAGAGGAGGCGAAAGAATAATAATAATAATAGGACCTATTTAGTTTGGACCTAGAAAGTTTCTGAGCCAAACAACAATCTTAGGTGTTGGATTTTAGTTGTTTATGGTCAGATATTGTTGTCTGAGCCAGACAAGTTTCTTAAGGTAGCAACCAAACCGTCTCTTAAGTCGTGCACGGTTTGAATTAATAAAGATGCTATTCATTGCAAAAAAAAAAGAAAAAAAAAAAACATGTGCTAACTATAACAATTACCTATTTGCAACGCGTACTCCCTACGTTCTAGAATAAATGTTGCTATGGTATTTGTGCTAATTAAATATTTTTAAATTTGACTAGGATTATAGTAAATATTAGCTAAATTTATATCTCCAAATATGTCTATTAATATAAACATTAATAATTTTTTGTATATTTGATCAAAATTAAAAGTGTTTGACCTCTTGAAAATGAATGACACTTATTTTAAGCTGTCATAGGTGTAAATAATTAGTTTGTATTGGATTCTTTTTAAGGAAACATTTTTTTTCATCAAATCAAACTACTCTCCGTCCCACGTTTTAGGTGTTTTTTCAGAAAAGCGTTCAAGTTTTAAATTTATAAAAATTATGTGCAATACTCATATCTTCAAATAAATTTGTTAAAAGAATTAGATTTAAAGATTGAAATGATACTAGTTATGCACTATAAATATTAATTATTTAATAAAAAATTAGTTAAGTTATTTCTAAAAAACGAGAAAAACATTTTCTTTTACAGAGGGTTGACGGAGGGTCCATGCCGCACGGGCGTACGGCAGCAGCACGAGCCAGGCCTGGGTGGCCGGACGGCGACTCGGCGAGGCGTACGCGGGAAGCTGGGGCGCCAAGAAGTTGCGGGAAACGACGGGTGTCTTGGGATTTGGAATTTTGGCAGACACGAAATGTCCAAAGTAGACATCGCATAAATGGGCCGGCCATCTAAACCTCAAACAGTTGGGCTCTATGCATCCTTGGGCTCGCTGGGCGCCTGTGCTAACAAATGAGGATCACTTTTGCACAACTTGGCACTCTTTTAGGAGACCGGTCGCGCTGCAACCACAACGCGCGACACCAGGTCGCGATGGGCCGGCCCAGCAAACCCCTGCTCCCACCTTCCCAAGCCGCACACTGCTCCCATCAGTCGCTCCCATAGTCCCATGGGCGCTCTCGGCCGTCGGACGCTCCCCTCCGCTTGCTAGCTGCTTCTCCTCGTTGGCCTCTCTCCTCCACGCCGTGCAAGCTGCTGCTCTGCTCTCGTTGACTGCGCCCTCCGCGCTAGGCTGCGGCTCTGCTATGGCCAACTGCTCCGCTCCTCTCTCCCCTGCTTCCGCAGGTATGCTCGTCCTACTACCACCTCCCCTTCCTCCTCTCTCCTCTTCTTCCTCCCTCTTCGTCCTACTCCATCCATCCCTACCTCCATCCTCATCCCAGGTTGCTAATCAGACCGACTGCCTCTCCTGCAGCCTATAGATCTTGGTAGTTGGTACTGGCCTCGCCTGCTCCCAGTGTCGCAATTCCAATTTGATTCATTCAGTAGCTGCTGATAAAGAACAAAAGCTTTTAGTTATGAACAATTCGATCCATGTCTGATTGCTATAGAGGGACACACAGAGTTATGAACTTTTCTAAGCAAGTTCATTCAGAGGATTCAAAATAGTTTGGATGTCCTAACAATTTATGTTATATATGTAATAGCTATCTATGTACTATTTGTGCAGCAACTTATATTTTTAACTTTGTAAGAAATTATAAACACTAGCAAATGTGTAGCAATTTATGTATTAAGCATGTAGCAACTAATGTATTAAGCATATAGCAATTTATGCATTAAGCGTGTAGCACCTCATGTATTAAGCGTATAGCAACTTATGTTTTCAGTTTTTTTTTCAATTTTTTGTTTTAGTCTTCTGTCTTAGTTGCCTCATTTATAATTTTATTTTTTTCAGGTTCACTCTTTCTCTGAGTTATACATTCAGATATCATTTCAGTTTTATGTTTCCGAATTTTTAAGTCATGTTCATCTCAGTTATAGTTCAGATTTCAGAATTCATGTTTCAGTAAGAGTTCAGGTAATAAATATGTTTTGTTGTTTATGTCTTTCTTCAGTATTATTTTTATTCTTAGAGGTTTCAGTCATCTCACTCATAAATCTTGAATTGAGTCTTATGTTTCAGTTTTAGCTTCAGTCTTATGTTTCAGTCATTGATTTTCAGTCGTCTTGGGTTCATATTCAGTTGTAGCAACTTATATATTAAACATGTAGCAACTTATGTTTCAGTCTGTTTTTTTTTTCAATTTTCAGTCCTTTTTTTTTTTTACTTTTTTGTTTCAGTCTTCAGTCTTTTTGTTTGGAGAGGATTGACTATGTCTTATTTTTAGGTTTAACTATAGTCTTTTATGGCCTAACTGTATATCTAAAATTGCCTATATAATTTCAGTAGAAGCATATGGTGCTGCTTCAGTATTAACATAACTTGGTAGGGCACAAAATCTGAAGGTGCTTTGAATGATTTTAATATATGCTTGTCAAAATGGCTACAGTATGTTTGAGTGCAAGTCTTCACTGAATGAGTATCTATTGTTTTCAAGCAGACATCAGCAGAAACAAAATCTTGCATTTCCATCTCTAGATTTTAGTACTTCACAAATCAATATAAGGTCTCTTGATTCATTACAATCTGACATGTTTACAGGAAGCAACTTCTATACCAAAACTAACTACGGCCTTGCTCACTTCTCTTGCAACTTGCAAGTTTTTCCACTCTCTCTCCATCACATCAATTTCTACCCGTATATATGGAGCATTAAATGTTAATTAAACAATTTTGTTGTAAATCACGAGACGAATCTTTTGAGCCTAGTTAGGCCACGATTGGACAATATTTGCCAAATACAAACGAAATGCTACAGTTGCAACTTTTTCTAACATTTACGAACTGAACAAAGGCTACATTGAACATGGGCTCATCAGAAACCATTGTGTCGGCTATCCAATCCATCTCCATGACAGCAACGACATTGGAAGACGGAGTAGTGCTGTAGAGTGGAGCCTCGGCACGGGCTTCATCTCTTGGCCGGTGCGAGGGCACGTAAAACGGCCGTGCTGGCCGTCGTCTCAGGATGACGATTTTGCAAAAAATCCCCTCGGATCGCTGGAGAGAGAGCCGATGCCGTCGCGTCGTGAGACGACGGCGAGGGCTCGTGCTCCCAGACATACTCGACGGCTAGCATCGCGTTGTAGGGGAGCCGTCGTCTTGAGCTGACCCGTGCGGATCCAGCTGCGCTTGAGGTGGAAAAAATCGCGCCAAAAATCTTCCCCCTCCCTTCGTCCTCAGTCCTCACCCGCGCGCGCACGGAGGGAGAGCAGCACGCAGGCGGCGCCGGCACTGGGGCAGGGTGGGGCAAGCAGGGCGCCGACGGCAGGGTGGAGCGAGGTGGAGCAGAGCCGCACGACGAGGACGTGCTGGCGAGGAAGAGCGGGCTGCGACGAGCAGGACGAGCAGCGAGCCGGCGACGTCGGCACTGGGGCAGGGCGGGGCGCAGCAGGGGGCCGACGACGGGGTGGGGTGGGCGGAGTAGAGCCGCACTGCAAGGACGCGCCGACGAGGAAGAGCGGGGCTAGGACGCTGGGGCAGGGCGAGCAAGGCGCTTCCGACGAGGCAAGCACATCTGCACACGGCGGCGGTGAGCTTCCCAGGCTACTGAAAACTGAATGCTTCTGAATGGTGGAGACGAGCAGGGCGCATCTGAATGTTTCTTAGAAACCTGACCATTTTGATGACATCGTGCATCTTCGTATCCAGTTCAATTAGTACTTGATTTTGATTATGTTCAATTACCTTTTAGGTGTCAACTAATTAAACATGCCAAGATGTGAAACTATTTGTGCATTCCTTTCCAATGTCTGCCCATGTTCTCTACAGGGAAGAAGACATAGACATATGCTATATTTGATTTATGAAATATATTATATTACATGGGAAATTCTTTTCTACTCCTAGGGAGTAGCTACTCCCATGTTAATATCTCTAGATTTAAGGTGTATATGACCGAACGAAGTATGTACATAAAGCATATGATCATACTAAACTGTTTATAGTAATATATATGTCAAGTATGCATGCATACCTAGAGTATATGGTTATACTTATTTTATGTACTACTGATCGATTGGTATTTTCGTAATATATTAAAAAAATATAGGTTCATTTGAAATTTTTTCATATTGAAAGATTTGAAGTATCTTAGTATAAGTATATAAACATACTCAAAGTGATAAACAGTGTATAAACACATACGCAATATGGTTTTTTAAGATGAGAGTAATTACTCCCGGGAGTAGAAAAACCTCGTCCATATTACATTATATATATAATATATGATTTACTCTGAAGGATTTATTTTGTGTCAATTAGCAACACAATGGTTTATAGAAATAATATTCATGATTGATCATAGCTACATGCAAATAGACAATAGCAGCTGCGTGGGTTGTATGAGTTAATACGTTTAAATTTATGCGTGTTGTAAATTTTAAAAACTTACGCACAGCAGCTGTCTCTCCGTTGTACATGCCCGAGAGGGCTACAGCCTGCGGCGGCGCACACAACACGAGAACTTGCTGTAACGCGCGGGTCAAGGAAGTTGTATCGACGATAGTGCTGCGGGGGTGCTAAAGGCACAACATATAGCGCGCGGCAGCACGGGAAGCCAGCAACAGCGCGATGGCGGCGCAGGAAGCCAGGAGCAGCACGGACGGCAGCGCATGGCGTGCAGTGCAGTTGCTCCGTCCTGGTCCAACCCATGAGATTGACGCGAGATGGCGGCCGCGAGGGGATTTCTTTATTACCTAAAAATAGAAAGCTGGGGTTGAATTTTTTTGGCAAGGTTTCCAGCGTGCGCTGGTTGTCGCGTGCAGACTAGGGGTCGCGCGCTCCCAAAACACGCGACCCGTCGCGCGTTATCTGGGTCCTTTATATGCAGTACACAGCCTGAACACACAAGAAACTTCATGCAGTGTCTGTCCAGATGACATCTTGCCTCCCAGATTAACATGCACCTGCTGGACACTCCAGCAAGATAAAAAGAAATTTTAAGCATTCCTTCCAGCAGATTAACATGCAACGACTGAATGAACATATTAATACACAAGGTCCTTGCAAGATAAATAAATATCTATACCGATCCATGACATGCCGGAGCCATACGACCCTCTTGCAGTTGCAGCAGCGTGTCGATCCGCTCCAGGAGGCGGCAGGACTCAGCCAATGGATTCACCTTCTCTGCTTTGAGAACAATGCACTTCAAGCCAGACGACAGTTGCCATTCAACCTTCAGCTGGAACACATACTCCTTACCCACGGCGCCCAGTATGATATCATCCAGCAGTGCATGGTCATGTTCTTTGTACTTCATCGAGTAGAGGTTCTTTTCCCTGCAGCTAAGTATCTCTTCCGCAGCCTCTCCATACGCGGTAGCAGAAGCCGTGCCCGTGTGATCCTGGATCTGAATGCGAACCGAGCACCCATACTTACAGGGCACTAAAAATTTATACCCACATCTGTCACAGCGCCACGTCCCGTCAACATCACCAGTTGCCTTTGCATTGCATTGCTTACCATTGACCACTCGCGGGCAGGCAACACGGTATAGGAGCTCAGTTACACATGAGATAGTAGCCTTGACAGTGATGAGGTCTGGCTTAGCTGAGTACCCTAAGTTATTGTCTTTGATCTGTCCAACCACTTTCCAGACAGGTGGTTTTTCCAATGCCACATTGTAAACAGATCCTACTACACGGTCACTTGGAAGGCCCACTATACCCTTATAACCACCATAGGATCCACTGTTTTGTAGATTATTAGCAACTTGTGCTGGCCTTGGAACAGCAGAAGATCCCAGCATACCAGGGCCACTGGAATATGTTCCAGTATTAGCTTGAGCAGCATTGGCTGGAAAGTTGTTAGGTTGGTTTCTCATCTCATAGGGTTTGGGGTTTCCTATTATGGCGCACTCACTTTGATGCACATAAGGTTTGATAACAATAATGATCCTGGACAAAAGATAAAGGCATCGTCAATTAAACTGATAAGAGGCAAGCCACAAAAAGGTGTCAACAAACTAACATTCAAATACGGTATTCTTCTCTTTAGGAGATGCCAAGTCAGCTCTAACAGAAATAGGTATTTCAAAGAATTGACTCAAATCATAGAACCAAATAAGTTGGGGAAACAATCAAACAATGATTCTTGAAATATTCATGAAACGACAGTAACCCACTTCAGATCTTAAAATTCAGCATGTCAGTAAATCCACATTCTATTGATGTATGGTAGTTCATTAGAATTCTATAATTGTGCATATTTAGTAATGCCCACGAGAGTATGCAAGGTTCAGACTCATCATATCTTAAAAAGCTTCCTATAAGACTCATTTGAACGGTCACAGCAGAGCGTGTTGTGACAGTTTTATTGATTTAACATGGATGCCAGAATAAGAGTTTTCCGACTATAGAAAGTTTACACAGAATAAAAGAAATTCTGCATGTTAATCACTGCCTGTTTCACAGTTTTCTTTCATTGGAAAAATTGCTAATGACAAAGGGAAAACTCTGCATGTTAACCATTGCCTCTTTGACAGTTTTCTTTCATTGGAAATTTGCTAATGACAAAGGGAAAATAACATCCATGTGCATTGTAGGATCAAAGGGGAAAAAACACATGCAGAGAAGCGCAACAACCTTGGCAGAACAAGAATATAACTGGATGAAAGTTATTGGACTCCATTGTGGTGAACTTAACCAAATCCAAGGCTGATCTAAAGGTAGCAGAAAACCATCAACAAGACTTCCCTGAGTGTAGACTGGAATGACTATAAACCCTTGTACCACATCGACCAAATATCATTTTCTACCACCACCGAATCCCAACCTATCTTTCCAAGGCGGTAGCCACAAATCTCCTAAGAAAACATCGCAAAGTTCCCAGCCCTAACGACACGGCACGAGTCTAACACGCTACAGGTTTTACAGCACTGAAAATCGAGCGAATCGTGCGGGATGCAAACCAAGATTCAACTTTTCTACTAGGCATACAACAGAATAAAAACAAATCTGCGGTTAGAACAAGGGATGGAGTGGGGAATTGAGCGCGAGGAAAGATTAATAACTAATCCTCACCTGCAGTTCTGGATGGTGCTGCAGGTGAATTCCTGGAGGTGGATAATTGAGCCCTTCTGGATGGAGCCGTCCCGGACGTGCTTGTTCTCAGCGGTGGCGAGCATGGACTGGATCGTGTAGACACCGTTGGAGAGTACCATCCGGAAGTGCTGAGCGGAGGGGTACTTGACATTGTTGACCATCCGCACGTCCACCACCTGCAGCACCGGCTGCAACGTGCCGCTGCCATCAGAATGCTCGGCGATCGCCACCACCGCACCGGCGGTCAGCTGTGCCGCCATCGCGCCCAAGAGCCCTGGTGAATCTTGCAGATAAGAAGCTAGCATTGGGCTTGCATAAGAATTTCCAGGAGGGCCAAAGGCATCACCTGTGGCAGTCACCGTGAACCTTAGGTTTTGATGATCATTCGATGAAAGCTGCTGCATCTTGGGATCTACTGTGCTCTGTGCGGGCATTGAACAAAAACATTCACTGTATGGCAGATTAATAACTGTAGGTTCTGCCCTTGCTGTAACTGAAGAATCCAACACTCTCTTATCAGGAGAACATGACGAGTTGCTAATAACTTGCTGAGTACATGGCATGAAGCAAGGTTCATGGATGGCAAGACCACCAGAACAGGATACACCAATATGTTGAGTTGCATTGGCCTCAAAGATTGTGGGACTGCGGATTAACGTGCACTGAGCGTGCAGTATCTCAAGTTGGATAATAATAATGGCCCTGAATGACAGAGAAGGAAAAATAGTCAGAGAACAGCCAATTATAACTGGTTACAATTAATTCACGTAACACATCAAGTAGATTTAGTGGGATATGCCATGTGAGGAGTTTGTTCATTCGAAAAGGAAAATATACTTACTTTGAGCAATGAACTTAAAATTGCAGGATACAAATGGAGAAAGAAATTTGAACAGGACCAGAAAGTTAGAAAAACATAATAGTTATGCAGGAAGAAACACTGAGCCTGTTTGTGATAAACCAGCTAGAACAGTAAAGCGAATAATAGAAGAATATTTGGCTTAAAGCTCAGAGCTTTGCCTTAGTTTAGCATATGCAGCGATACAAATATGTGAACAAAAAAGTTATTTTCAAATCAAAATTAAGAAAAAAAAACTGACATGTTGGAAACTCCATGGAACTGTATCACCAAATAATAAAAGAAAAATGGACGAGTGCACCCCATCTGAATCAGTAATGTACAAGCATACATACACAAGATGCAAGTGGGAATGCAACATAAACAGTTTAGTCTGAAACCACTATGGCCTGTATGTTTGTTGTATCTGATGCATACAGCTCTCCATTGCATGTAAATTGATGTACTCGACACACATGCAACGCAGAAGTCAATAAGGTTCTGATCGACTGCCGAGGTCTCCCTGCAGGTGCCAAAACCAAATAATGGAGAGCACACCCGTATGCATTTGGTAACCACAAAATGCAGTCCCTCTTGGCAGTCCATGCAGTAATGTTTGTGACAAACCAACTAGAGCTAGCAGTGAAACATATAACAGAAGAATATTGCGCCCAAAGCTGAGACCTTTGCCCTTTATTATGTAGCATATGTGTGAACAAAAAATTATTTTGAACTTAAGAAAATAGGTTGACATGTTGGGAACTCTATAGAATTTTGTACCATCTGATAAGGAAAATGGACAAATACACCCATCTGAATCAGTAATGAACATCAAATGCAAGTGGAAACGCAACATAGGCGGTCATGACCATTTCAGTAATTGATTAAGAAGCCCAAACCATGTCGAACCAAATAAACCGAGGATTTTGGTTGCACTTTTCCGAGTAGTGCAGTATAAACGACTAAAGCCTCTGTGGTTTTACACTACAAAGAAAAGGAATTACAGCACGATCTGATGGTCTTGCCATCCAAAGGGCTCACACAACGGCGGCGCACTAGAAATAATCCAAGTGTGGAATTGTGGATCCCGACGGACGCGCTAGTATAGGATGGAAAGCGGGACGGGAGGCGATGGATCGATCCGTCATCACCTTTGGTCGCGGATGAGGCCGGGGAAGTACTCGAGGACGCGGACGACGGTGCCGCGGCGGAGCTCGCCGCGGGCGACGAGGTGGTTAAGGGACGCGGCGAGCATTACCGGCTGCAGGCGCGCGCCGCCGTCGGAGAGCGCGACGCGGTACCGATCCGCCGCCGCGGCCGAGTCGCCGGCCGTATTCTGCGGCGCGTCCGCCAGCTGCACCACCGGGCGAAGCCCGTCCTCCCGCCACATCGCCTCCAACGCCCCCGTCGACAGGGGCACCTCCACCTCCATCGCTTCCCCTCCTCCTCCTCCTCCCATTGCGCAGTGGAGAACGGAGATGCAAGGGAGATATCTGGTGAGAGACTGCAGGGGGGAGAGAGGAAAGCCCTCGCAGTTGCTGGGCGCGGTGATTGCGGGAGACGGCGGGGTGTAATGCGATACTCTTTGGAATTTTGGCGTATGGGAAATGACCAAACTAGACGTGAAATTTATGAGCCGGCGTTGGGCTCTATGAGTGTGTTACAGATGCAGCATAGCCAGCTTCTATAACATAGTTCTAGTCTGTTTGGACACCGTTTGCCTCAGGTGATCAATTTTTTATCAGTTATTCTAGTAGTATTTTTCTCTAAAAATTCAATTATTTTCAGCTTAAGCCAGCTGAACAGAGATCCTCTAAGCTAGGCTTATGGGAGCCAAAAAAAGGTCCTAACCTGCATTGTTAGCAATACTCGGTACTCTCGTTTCTATCGAGTTTGGCTTGTATTAGCATGCAAGGCCCGCACAAGCATGGCTATAGAGGCAGCTGTAGCGGAGAGGGGTGAGCGTAGTTGTCGTTGTCCCTTCTCCCTGAGCTCCGTCGAGTGCAGAGGCGATCGCGACAGAGAGGGGTGCAGTGCAATGGGAAAGGGAGCATCTCCCTAAGCTTTGGTCAAGAAGCACAAGTGTACGCAGAGAGAGGCGCGGTTGCGGGAAAGGGAGCGTCTACCTAGGCTCCGAAGGAAAAGCGCGGGCGCGGGGAAGAGGGGCGTGGGGCGGGAAAGGGAGCATCTCCCCAGGCTCTAACCAAGATTTGCTTGAACTTCAGGGGAGAGGGGCGAGCAGCCACACCGAGGTGCACAGAGTTTGTGGGAGGAGGCGGTGGATGAGGAGCAGGGACCGGAGCACGACGGCCGAGGCACGACGACGCGGCCTCGAGGCGCGTCATGATGTGGCAGGAGAGGAAGGTGATGTCGCCTGATGCATTGGAAACGAGGAAGTGGAGCACGATGTCAATGATGCACCCCCACAGGCACGATTGAAGGGAAGGTGGAGGTGGCCATGGACGTCAAGAGGCTGCGCTGTGCGTGTGGAAGTAGGAAAGGGAAGGAGACCTGACAATGGTTTGGGTTAAACCCGGTTTGTTGGTTTGGTTTTACTTTTGAGTTGTATTGGTTTGGGTTAAAACAGGCTGAGAAGGTTATTGGGCTGGTTTGGTTTGGGCCCTATTAAAGTAGGCTGATCTGGTTTGGCTGTGAATAATAGAGTTTACAATGATTTATTATTCTATCTATTCATTTTTTGTTTTTGCTTATAGCTAAATATAAACAATAGCATGAAGTGCCGGTGAAATGGTGGGTTGAAAATGTATTTTAATGGGTTGAGCGCACAAGCGGTTTGGTTTGGTATGGATGATTAAAATTATGGTCTAATTTAGTTTAGATTTAACTTTCACATATATACACTTTGGATTGGTGCGGGTTTAATTTGGATCTCGGCCCACTGTCAGCTTTAAGTGGAGGGTGTGCAAGTGTTAAACCAGGCGACCAAACAAAAACAATCCTAATACATGCTTAGCTAGCGAGTGCAACCAAATAATAAATGGTTGAATTAGTCAAGGTAGGCTTAGACTAGCCCATGTAACCGAAGACATCCTATGAACTCTATGCATTGCTTGCAGAACCTGAACCTGACACTGCTGCTATACCATACAGAGTCTGGGCGCAAAAGAAACTTCATCTGTATATAGTACGGTGTGTCAATGTCCAGATGAAATCGTTGCTCCCAGATTAACATGCACCGGCTGGACATTCTAGTAAGATAACAAGCAATTTAATTTTAAGCATTATTTCCAGCAGATTAACATGTAACAACTGAATGAACATACTAACACACAAGGTCCTTGCAAGATAATAAACATTTACTGATCCATGACATGCCGGAGCCATACGATCCTCCCTACTATATGATACTGACTGTAGTAAAACATTGTCAAGTCACTGTCTCCAAGCCAAACACACTTAAGCTACTACAAGAGTCCAGGCATTGCTAACGCACCATCCTGATACAACTAGGCACCAAGTACTTGAAGGCAGACAACTACTTATTACTGCATATTATATAGAGTGCACCATGCACCCAACAGCAACTTCGCCTTGGAATCACCTAGCAGCTCCAGCTTGATCACGACTCGTCCTCCTGAAACAACAGCACATCCGCCGAGTTGCTGTAGTTGGAGGATCACCGCACAATACGAACCTGTGTTAGGCATGGTGGAGCTGTGAAACTCCGAACCTGGCCCCGAACCCTCCTGCAGAAGCGTCGATCTGCCCCGGGAGGCGGCGGGACTGGACCGATGTATTCACCTTCTCTGCCTTGACAACAATGCACTTCATGCTAGACAGGTGCCGTTCAACCTTCAGCTGGAACACATACTGCATGCTTACCCCCGGTGCGTAGTATGATATCACCCAGCTGTGCATGATCGTGCTCTTTGTACTTCGTCGAGTAGAGGTAGCAAAAGCCTCTTCATACGCGGTAGCAAAAGCCATGCCCGTGTGATCCCGGATTCCAATGCAAACCGAGCGCCCATACTTACAGGGCGTGAAAAAGCTGTACCCACATCTGCTACAGTGCCATGGCCCATCAACATCACCAGTTGCCTTCGCATTGCATCGCTTACCATTGTCCACTACCGGGCAGGTAACATGGTATAGCAGCTCAGTCACAAATGTGATAGTAGCCTTGACAGTGATGAGGTCTGGCTTATCTGAGTACCCAAGGGCGTGTTTGGTTCCCTGCATCCCCTTTAACCAGGCTCACGGGATGCAGGGAACTGGTGTTTGGTTCCTGGTCGTCGTCTTGAGCCTGGCCCTATCCATGCAACCCCCCTCAGCCCGGGCTCCATGAGAACGCAGGATTCGGGCGTTCCTCCCCCGGCTCGCTCGCGGTGCTCCAGCGGCCCGGGGCAAGGCTGCCCCTTTCGGCCGCCTGGAGATGGCGCGAACTCTCCTGGAGAAGGCGCGAACGTCCTAGGGTTACCTCCCCTTTCCCGCCATTCACCGCTATATATACCCTCCTCCGCCGCCCCCCTCGGTTCTTCACTGGTTGCTCCCTTGCCGCCGCCGGTAAGTGCTCTACCTCCTCCTCTTCTCTCCTCTGGTGTTCATCGATTCGTGTCTTGCTCATCCTTCTCCTCTGTCTCGTTGTTTTGCAGGTGCTGTGGATTTGTTGTCCTACACAGGCAAGTGATTTCCCCCCTTCCACTTCACTTTTCTTCTTGATTTGGAAACCCTAAAATCACCATTTGCTCTCAATCACACTGCAGGCACACCAGATCTGAGTTCTTGACTGTTCTTGAGGTACGAATCAAAGCTTTGGCTTATTTCCCCCTTTTGTGTAGGTGATCTTTTTCTTTCATGTATTTACAGTCACAATACCCTTACCTGTGTATGTGAAATATCTTTTTTTTTCTGTGCAGAGTTGCAGATCTGTCGTCCGTTGCTTGTTGGCCAGCTTTTGCTTCGGCTGCTTCAACTTCGGTTTCGGTATATGAGACATGAAATCCCCCTCTATTTCTTCTCACCTTTCTGGGCGCAACGATGGATATTTATGTGTTGTTTTGAGGCTTTGTGGTAGTCTATGATGATTGCAACTGAAATCTGAGCATATGTCTGAGTCTATGATGATCCATTCGAAATCTGAGCATTTGTCCATGTCTATGATGATTGCAATCCAAATCTGAGCATTTGTCCATGTCTATGATGATGCCAATCCAAATCTGAGCATTTGTCCATGTCTATGATGATGCTAATTTAAATCTGAGCATTTGTGTGTATTCTATGATGATGTCATTGCAGTTTGAGATTTTCTCCATGTCTATGATTGATTTCTGCAATTCTGTAGCAACTGTCCTTAATCTTTTTAGATAAATTGACTTTGGTAGTAACTCTTTTGGTAGTAACTCAGTACTGGACATTTATGTTCCTTTGTATAGATGGATTTGGAAGAGAAGAGACGCATGCTTTTTGTTCGGGCTGCTGCTCTTATCACCGCTATGTATGCATTCCTTTATGCTAAGCTTAGAATGCATCAGTGCTCACGGCCTAAGCTCACTTATGGGCCACTGAGCAAGTTTGATGAGGAGCGGCAAAAGAATTTAGACTTGATTTACAACTGTAATGACATAGAGTGTGTAAACATGCTGCGCATGAGAAGGGCCCCTTTTTTTAAGCTATGCAAGTTGCTTAGGGATAGAAATTTGCTTAGAGACAGCATACATTGCTGCGTAGAAGAGCAAGTTGCAATGTTTCTTCATATTGTTGGCCATAACCAACGTTTTTGAGTAATAAAGCAAACCTGGAGGAGGTCCATAGAGACAGTGCATCGTCATTTCAAAGAGGTGTTGTATGCTGTCGGAGAACTTAGACAAGACATGATTAGACCTCCATCTAATGACACACCACTTAAGATTAGCAACAGTCACAGATGGTATCCATACTTTAAGGTAAACAACCTGACATATAGTTTGTAGGATACTGTGCATGCTTGGGTGCTTAATAAGTAATGTTGAGCTGCTGCATATGATGTAGGACTGTGTTGGGGCAATAGATGGAACTCATATCTATGCCAAAGTCCCAGCCAAGATACAAGCTGCATTTAGGGGTAGGAAGCACTACCCTACGCAAAATGTGCTTGCTGCTGTTGACTTCGACTTGAAATTTACCTATATCTTGGCTGGTTGGGAGGGATTAGCACATGATGCCACCATCCTTGCCGATGCACTAGAACGGGAGGATGGGTTAAGGGTTCCATCCTTGCCGATGCACTAGAACTGGGGTTTTGTACTCTTGGGATGAATGCCATGCAAGTGTCAATGGCTTCAAGGGAGCCTGTTTCAAAAGATACAACGATGAAGACGAAGCTTGGGCTGCCTACCTCAAGACGAAAGCTAATCAAGGCACTGCTGATCAGCTCCCTGTTGGCTGCAAAGAAATAAAAAACCTCGACAAAAAAATAATCTCAACCAAGGATATCGTTATCATTGTTCAGTTTATTATTATCTTAGTTTTGTTGTATAAGTTAGTGTAATCATTAATTGTAATATTGGGCCTGTAAGGTTGATGGATGATGAGGTATGAGTTACTGACTTGGACTGTGTCTATGGTAACCTCACCGAACTCAACTTTGAGGTATTCAAACTCTGGTACATGCAGCCAACCAAACAACTTGTTTCTCTTCTCTGTTTGCCAGTTCGTGTCAGATACATGCAACCAAACATGTGCCCTGCTCATCCTGTCTGCATTCATCATGCCAACCAAACAAAGGCTACCTGCATGCATTGGGCCTATCCCAACCGAGCCTGGATGCCTGATGCGAGCCAGGATCCACAGGGACGTGAACCAAACACGCCCCAAAGTATTCATCCTTGATCTGTCCAACGAATTTCCAGATAGGTGGTTTTTCCGATAATGTCACAGTAGATAGCCTGTCCAAAACAGATGGATAGGATCCACAAGAAGGCCCCATTTGAACAGCTCCAAAAAAAGGTTTACCATCAGACCTAAGACCATAACTCATTGATCTGCTAGTGCTCAACACCCCAGAGTTCCTTGGCAGCTTGTAGAGCTTGAGACCCCCAATCAGTGCGCACTCTGTTTGCAGTACTTCTAACTGCAAGATGAAGATGGTCCTGAAAAAGAAAATACAAGATATAATAGGGAGGGATACAGGAATGATCAACATAACTTCCAAGCAGTAAGCCACTAGGAACTGTAGACACTTTTGATAAATTCGGTTAGGTTATTACAAGACATATTCAAGGGACACATTTTTCTCAACTGAATGAGCTGAAGTAAGATTTAGGACAGCCCCAACACTGCCGCTCCTCTAGATGCCACAGTGCTGAGCTGCTCCTCTTGGGAACAATGGCAACATTTAGCTTAAATAACACAAGTGTATTAAAATATTACTACCACTATCCACAAAAGAATGCAATTCTCGGTGTAATGCTTATGACACCAAATAAGTGTAGTATAGTATGAAAATATATCTCATGAAAAATCCAACGATACTTATTTGATATTATAAGTATTAATATTTTTTATTTATAGTTAGTCAAACTCAAGATACCTTAACTTGTTACTATGCTACAATTGCATTCTTATTCTGGACGGAGGGAGTAAAAGAATAGTGGGACATCAATGCAAGCCAAGTGCTAGATTAGTACAGTAACTGTTTAAATCCATAAGAGGACCTAATTTTTGTTCTAGTTTTTTTGTAAGCATAGAGCACCTGTGCTTCTATACTCTCCGAAAGAAACTAAGCTACACATTTAGTACAGATGCTGCTGTTCAATTAACACTGACAGAAAAATGCAGGTCCTGAAAATACACCTCATAACTTTCACTAGTTTGGCATGGAATCTCAAACCTATGGGTCTGTTTGAATCACACGTATTTAACATGAATGCTGCACGAAATTTTACAGAAATAGGGAGAGAAATTCTAGATTAAAACTAAAACCAATCTGCAAGGCACTGGTGCGGAGCAAAAAGCATCCATGCCGGAATGAAGTGATGATAGCAGTGCAAACCAAATAACTAGTTTGCAAACCATCAGTCACCATCAATTGATAATCAGCATGTCAGAGTTTGCTTTTCTTCAGATCTTGGTAATTGTGGTAAGAAAATCCAAAGGCTTACACCCAGAACATCTATGTTTGACTCCACAAGGACATTGATTTTACATGTATTGCCCAAGAACCATCTTTGGGAAGTTACAAACTGGCATTGCTGTCATCTGCCAAGGACACAGAAATTATGGGATTGAAGCATATGATTGATTATTTATGCAGAAAGGGGTATTTTTTTCTTCTTAGGCAAATGTTGCAACTGCAAACTTATATCGGTGCTAATTTTATTGGGGAAAAGTTTTTTTTTAAAAAAAAAAAGCACATTCCACATATATGCGTAGTTGAATCTTGTAAAAGATGGAAGGAGCAAACCAGAGATCCAGACTATTATGTTTGGTTACGAGCATCTCCAACAACTTGGTATTTCAACTTGCTATCCTTATTTTCTTGGTAGGTATTTCAACTTGCTATCCTTATTTTCTTGGTAAAATCACAAAAAATCCTCTCCAACAACTCCTCAAATCAACTCCTCATTTATCCCAAGTTGCTATTCTTTCCTCCCCGCAGACGCGGATATATGCGCCACAAGCAGACGACGACTTGCTATCGAGCTTTTAGAAGAGGTGGAAGGGTGAAAAAACAATTTTGTTTACGCTTGGGGTTCCCGATGTAAGTTTTCAAGAGGTGGAAGGATATAAACATAATTTGTTTCGCCTCGGGGTTCTCGATGTAAGTTTTATCTGTGTTTGGCAAGTGAATTATACCAAACTATTGGAGAGGACTCTTTTTTTCACTTGCTATATATTTTTAGAGAGTTGCCAAATCATAAAATTTGCCAAGTAAATTTTGGTAAACTCTTGGAGATGCTCGGATTATTATTCAGATCTGATCTGCCAAGTTGCCATTAAATGCGCCGTGATGGAACATTCAGTTCATTCATCATATTCATATAGCAAGCTAAAAAACCATATTCATATAAATATCCAAAATGCAGAACTAATCCACCAAAGACAGGGGAACTGGGAAAGAGCTTTTTTTTGTTCATCAGAAAACACAGACAGCCGTACCAAAACCCTAGATCAAAATGGGACCCTTTTTTATCAGACAGAAAGAAGAGACCTCGGGAGCGTAGGGGGTGCTCAGATCGATTCTTCACCTGGCGTGGCCCGGGCCGGCGACGCGGGTGAACCTGAGGAGGCGGACGACGGAGCCGCGGCGGAGGGCGCCGGCACTGGCGAGGTGGTCGAGGGCAGGGGCGAGCGTTGCGTGCTGCGAGTGGGCGCCGTCAGAGATTAGGGAGGCGGTACCGCGCCGGCGCCGTCTGGAGGCCGGTGCCGTCGGGCACGAACGTCAAGTCCGCCACCTGCAGGCACGGGGTGCCACCCCGGCCCCATGGACGGCGGCTCACTCCATAGCACCGGCACGGCCCACTGCGTCAGGTCGGTCTCCAGCCCTCCCCCCATGCCGATGCCCCGGAGCAGGAGCCGACGACGGACGACGACGATGACGCGCCGACGCTGTCCCAGGAGCAGGAGTGAGTGGGGATTCGCGTGTGCGCGAAATGTTTGTCAGGTCAGGCCAGCTCTCTCTCTCTCTCTCTAGTCCTGTCTCCTCTCCTGTGACAGGATAGGACAAGACGAGGCGGTGTCGCGGATCACGAGGCGGCGATGGCGACGGTGGAGATGAGGACTTGGGACTAGGGCCAGCGGCCACGCTTGTCGTCCTTGCGTTGACGGAACGGAAGGGAGAGCTTGCAAGGACACCCAGTCCCAAAATTCTTCGCTTCTCGATAAAAAACTGGCACGGTAATTTTTATAAATAATAAATATTATTAATTAATAAATAATAAATATTATTAATTAATATAATAATTAGTATCATTGAAACGATACTAAAAGTATTAATTTATTAATTATAATTCATTTAACTTTTTAGACTTAAATTTAGTCACTCGTCTTATTTAACAAATTATACAATTACGAATCAAAAGGAATGGTGATTTTAGATTGTACCAAATCTGAAACCGAGTGGATTTATTTTTCTCCCATTTTTTCTGTTATATTTCTTTTTTACTAGAAATTTAATGATCTAAAGATTATTTAGATTTCTTTACTATATTTAGTATAATTGTTATATTACACATCGTTATTATAGAATAACTACGCCCTCGAGCTCGAGGTCTGAATTTTTTTCACAATAATACTCCTATTGACTTTGGCTTTAGTGATGAATAAATTCGTTTTGTCGAAATCCCTATAATAAGTAGCATTTGCTGCTGTCGAATAAACCAACTTTAAGATGGAATACAAGCATAAGTGGCTTGCTTTATTAATAAAATTTTTTTAATAACAATATAAATTTAATTATGTTTACATAACTTTTTAATAAGATGAACGATCAAACTTGGAGGCAAAAAAAGTCAAACGGATTACAATTTGGAATGGAGAGAGTAGAAAATATTATCAATATTTATATATTCAAATTAGCCCTACTAATGGGTCGGGGCAAATGGGTTTTTGGGGCGGGTTTTGATATGGAGTGTGTATGGATGGGTAGAAATGGGTTTTAATTTCTTGTGGGTCGGGGCGGGTTGGGTTTACAGGAAACGGGTTAGTACGGGTTCGTATTCAACTCACAAAACCTGAATCCCGTGAACGTCTATTCGGTAAAAAAAAAAAAAAAAAATTCCATGAACTGGACCCTCCGCTCCGCCGCCAGGGGCTCGCGATGGGGTCGGGGACCTCGGCAACCTTGATGCGGACCTCGCCGCCGGTGGTCGGGCCGAGGAATAGGGACCTCAGCACCTGCGGTGCGGGCTTCCCTACTAGTGGTGTTCTGGAGTCTGCTTAAGGTTGGGCGTGATGCTGGATGCCGAGGACTCCGGCAAGCAGTCTTCCGATCGGACGCCGCCTGCAGCTACAACGCATCGGCGGCGGCGCAGCAGCAGCACCACCCCATGCAGCGGTGAAGCTGCAGTGCATCCGAGGGCAGTGCAGCATCGCGATCGCAGCACCCGTCTACAGCGTGACCGCCCAGCAGGCTCGTCGTGTGGTTCTGCCGGCACTCGCCGTAGCACGCTGACGACGCTGCGGCACCCGCCAAAGAGCACCGCCGGAGGAGGTGACGAGAGTGCGTAGAGCAGCGAAGCGAGTTCGTGGGGCGGGTTCACTCGGCTCGGCTTTGGGTAGGGTTGGGTTCGCTTCAGGCATTCTCCGACGACGGGTTGGGGTGGGTTTGGGTTGGGTCTTCCCCATTAGCAGGCTGACTTCAAATAAAGTATATTGAAGGTATATATCATAAATATTAGTAAATATTTATATATATTTGGATAAACTTTAAAAAACTTGACTCTTCAGAAAATGTGATGTGCATTTACTTTAGGGGACGAAAGGAGTATCATAATTAAACATATATCTTTTGGTCAGGACTGAGGTGACACTGCTCGTTGTTGTATAGTTTGAGTTTATAAATTTCACATTTTTTACTTTTATTATCCTTTCAACCACAAAAAATTATCATAAAATCTAATAAATACTTTGTTAATATATTGGGCTTAGTATCCACGCCCCTAAAAGATAAGCTCGACTTATACAGAATGGATCCAACCTGATAACGGAGGGGCCAAACCACTATTTAGAAGGCAAGACATCGACTAGATAGACTTCAAATAAATTAAAATGATGCGTTCAAAATTAATTAATAAATACATAAATACATTAAAATTAATGATATATAATTAGTATTATTAGATAGTTTATTCAATCTATTTTTAAATAAACTATTAGAGATATAAATACAAATGTTACAATTTTGTTATATATATCTAGTTAGATTTAAAAACGTTTGATCATAAATAAACCATAGCGACAAACAAAAATGAATAGAGTGAGTACACGTCCTGCCATTTGAACTCACGCTCAAGCTCATAAATCAACGGAAGCATTGGCTACAGAGCATCCATAGTGTCACCTTTATCGTCGTCATCTCCATCAATAACCTTCACAGCATGTTTATTTATGTGAAACTAAATTTTATTTAAGAATGAAGAATTACATTCTATTTTAGACACTAAAGTCTTGCCACAGATAATGGTGAAGGCTTGATAGCAGCAGCAAGAGCCCACCATTAGGAGTTTTTTTTTTTTTAAAAAAAATATATAGACTCAGAGAGACAGCTCAATAAGCTTAGACTATGAAGATGGTGATGAATCTCATTTTTTGTTTCTTACCATCTCTCTATTTCTTATTCTATGAAGTTAACTACTTTGAATTGATATATGTGGTACCGCTTCACCGCGACCAAGTTGCTGGCCATATTCTGCGGCGCGTCCACCGACTGCACCATCGAGCGCAGCCCATCCTCCTGCTACATTGCCTCCAGCACCCCTGCAGATAGGGGGCACCTCCACCTCCATCCCTTCCCCTCTTCCTCCTCCAAGGAACTTGGAGATATCTAGTGGAGAGTGGGGACTAGAGAGAGAGAGGGGAAAGCAGCCCTCATAGTTGCTGGGCGTGGAGATTGCGGGAGCTAGCGGGGTGTTTGGATCACTACTACAAAAAAATCTTTTACAAGGCACTTTGAAATGGGCCTCGGAGGCGGTTATTCCCGAAAACCGCCTCGGTTAATACCTAGTATTAACCGAGGCGGTTATTTTTGTTTAACCGAGACGGTTATAAAAACCGCCTCGTAAAACATATTAACCGAGGCGGACGGCTTAAAAATACCCGCCTTGGTTAATATAGATTAACCGAGGCGGTTATTATAATTTAACCGTCACGGTTAATTATTAACCGAGGCGGGCATTCTATTTACAACCGTCTCGGTAAATAAAGCCCAGTCCACTAGCCCACACCGGCCCAATATCATATTCATATATAAGCGAGCACCTAGGGTTTCCTAACTCACTCTCCTCCTCTCCCAGCAGCCCTCTCTCTCCAAAGACTCCTCCCTCTCGGTCTCCCTCTGCTTCCTCCCTCTCTCCACGAGCAGCACTCGACTCCCATCCGCATGCCCCCGGGCTGCTCCGGGCCCGGCGGGGCGCTGGCGTGGCTCGGCGCGTGCGGCGGCGCGCGGCCTGCGCGGTGCGGCCCCGCCTCGGGGGCGCGCGGCCCTCGCGGGGCGCTGCTCGAGCCCCTGACGCGCGCGGGCGCGCGGGCACCCCGGCGCGGCTCCGGCCCGGCGGCGCGCGGCCCCGCCGCATTTGGCTCCGGCGCGGCGCGGGCACGCGGCCTCGCGGGCGTGGCTTTCCGCCTCGGCCGCACGGGGCGTGGCATCGCGGCGGCGGCTTCGGCCCCGAGGCGGCGCGCTGGCTGGGAGGCTCCCGCCCCCGGTTTAAGCACGGGCGGACCTGACCACCGGAGGCCGTGGGGGGCGCAGATCCAGTACCAACAGGTGCGGCGGCGCTGATCCGGCGGTAACTCCAGCGGATCTGGTCCCCCAGCGGCGGCGGCGCGGATCCGGCGGCCACCGAGGCGGATCCGCCACCACCGAGCGGATCCAGCCCCCTCAGCAGCGGCGGCTTCGCGCGAATCCGGCCACCATCGAGTGGATCCGCCATCGGCGACGGCGGCAGCGTGGATTGGCCAGCCGGGCGGCGACGGCGCGCTGGACCGGGCTCGGTGGGCTACCGGGCTTCGGTGGTTTTTTTTTTAATTCGCGAATTTATTTACCGAGGCGGTTAAAGAAACCACCTCCGTTAATGTCTCATTAACCGTGACCTTCCAATGGAGGCGGTTAAAAAAACCGCCTCGGAAAATCGTTTTTAACCGCCTCGGAAAAGATTTGTGTAGTAGTGGATACTTTTTGAAATTTTGGCATACGTGAAATGATCAAACTAGACGTGGAATGTATGAGCCGACCATTGGGTTCTATGCATCCTCAGGCTTATTGGGCTAAGAGCAACCATAATGTGCTCTAAAAGCAGTCTATAGTGATTAAACTCTTCCCAATAGACTACGTGAAACATTATGACATAATCCTTAAGACAATTCATAGCAAAGTCACCATAAGCCATTATACCTCTCAAAAGCAATAAAAAAGATTACTTTCTCCTCATCTCTTTATGCGTTCCTACATGTGCATGTTCTCCTCTTGCTGACTGTACGCATCAAGCCACCTGTGCATGGGGAGTTTTTATTTTTATGTAGGCTCTATCTCGTGGGCTAGACATTGTGGAGTAGGAAATTGTAAAGGACCACTGATTGTGAGTCCTTTCATATGGACTGGTTTTGCCATATATATTGAGCTTGCTCTAATTGATGATAGCTTGCAGAACCCGAACCTAACAATGTTTTTTTTTTTTTTTTGACAAAACCTGACAATGTTTGGGAGGAATCCTTCTCGAGGGCTTCTTCGCAGAAAGTGAAACCGTTTTGAAGGGGCCACAAATTGTCACCAGAAAAAAGGCTGACCTCTTTGATGCAACTAACGTCGGCTCCGGCACTATAACATGCGGGAGCCAGAGCCAAAAGGAGCTAAAAAACCAGCTCCCAGTGCTCCTGTGAACAGTGTACGATGACAATGAGAGGAGAAGAAGAGATAAATGGATTCCATGAATAATACTCAAATAGTATCGCTCCGGAACAAAAATGGATTTCGTGAATAGTGCACAAATAGTATCGCTCTGGAGAGCGAGGCCTTCATTCTGTATAACAGAGTCAATGTCCAGATGAAATCGTTGCTCCCAGATAAACATGCACCGGCTGGACATTCCAGCAAGATAACAAGCAATTTAATGTTAAGATTCATTCAGGCTACAAGGACTGAACACAAGGACTGAACACATACAGTACTAATACAAGGTCCTTGCAAGATAGTAATAAACATAAACCGATCCATTACATGACATGCCGGAGCCATACGACCCTCCTACCACACTGCTGAATACTACTGGAGTAGTAAAACATTGTCAAGTCACTGACACCACACTGCTAAGAGCTACTAAAAGAGTCCAGGCATTGCTAACGCACCATTCTGATACAACCAACGACCAAGTGCTTCAACCTTCAAGGCTACAACTACTACTTACTGCATATATAGATAGCACCATGCACCTAACAAACAGCTTCACTTAGGAATCACCTCGCGGCTCCCGCACAATCACGACTCGTCCTCCTGAAACAACAGCACATCCGCCGAGTTGCTGTAGTTGGAGGATCGCCGCACAGTACGAACCTGTGTTAGGCATGGTGGCGCTGTGAAACTCCAAACCTGTCCCCGAACCCTCCTGCAGAAGCGTCGATCTGCCCCAGGAGGCGGCGGGACCTGGCTGATGGATTCACCTTCTCTGCCTTGAGAACAATGCACTTCACGAACAGCTGCTGTTCGACCTTCAGCTGGAACACGTACTGCTTACCCATGGTGCGCAGTATGATATCACCCACCTGTGCATGATCGTGCCCTTTGTACTTCGAGTAGAGGTCCTTTGCCCTGCAGCCAAGTATCTGTTCCGCAGCCTCTTCATACGCTGCAGCAACAGCCGTGCCCGTGTGATCCTGGATCTGAATGCGAATGGAGCACTCATACTTGGGTGCCGAAAAGTTGCCCCCACATCTGTGACAGCGCCACAACCCGCCAGCATCACCAGTTTCCTTAGCATTGCATTGCTTTTTTGAAAGCAAAGCATTGCATTGCGTACCATTGACCACTAGCGGGCAGGTGACATGGTATAGCAGCTCAGTTACACATGAGATAGTAGCCTTCACAGAGATGAGGTCTTCTGAGTACCCTAAGTATTCATCCTGGATCTGTCCAACCATTTTCCAGACAGGTGTTATTCCCAATAGTGCCACAGAAGATAGCCTGTCACCACCAGATGGATAGGATCTGCTAATGCTCAACACCCCAGAGTTCCTAGGAGGCTTGTAGTACATGAGACTCCCAATCAGTGCGCACTCTGTTTGCAGTATTTCTAACTGCAAGATGAAGATGGTCCTGAAAAAGAAAATACAAGTTATAATAGGGATACAGGAATGATCAACATAACTTCCAAGGCATATTCAAGGGACACATTTTTCTCAACTGAATCAGCTCAAGAAAGATTTAGGACAGCCCAACACTGTCATTCCTTCAGATGCCACAGTAGGGCTGAGCTGCTCGTCTTGTAACAATGGTTAGCTTAAATAACACAAGTATATTAAAATATTACTACCACTATCCACAAAAAGAATGCAATTCCTGGTGCATTCTAAATGTGTCAAAGTTTAACCAAATATATAGGTAAAAATATTAATTTTATGACACCAAATAAGTGTAGTATGAAAATATATCTCATGAAAAATCTAATGATAAATATTGATATTTATCTGTAGTTAGTCAAAATCAAGATGCCTGAACTTGTTACTATGCTACAATTGCATTCTTTTTCTAGAGAGAGTAAAAGAATAGTGGGACGTCAATGTAAGCAAAGTGCTAGATTAATACAGTAACTATTTGAATCCATAAGAGGACCTAAATTTTGTTCTAATTTTTTGTAAGGACACATAGAGCACCTGTGCTTCTGTACTCTCTGAAAGAAACTAAGCTACACATTTAGTAGAGATGCGGTCAATTAACAATGACAGAAAAATGCAGCTCCTGAAAAGACACCTTTCACTAGTTTGGGATGGAATCTCAAACCTATGGATATATTTGCAACACATGTATTTGACATGCATGCTGCACGAAATTTTACAGAAATGAGGGGAGAATTCTAGATTAAAAACAATCTGCAAGGCACTGGTACGGAGCAAAAAGCGTCAATGCCGGCATCAAGTGATGATAGCAACGCAAACCAACTAACTAGTTTGCATATCATCAGTCACCATCAATTGATAATCGGCATGTCAGAGTTTGCTCTCCTTTGGATCTTGGTAACTGTGGTAAGAAAATCCAAAAGCTTACACCCAGAGCATCTATGTTTAGGACATTGATTTTACATGTATTGTGCCCACGAACCATCTTCAGGTGCGTGGTTACAAACTAGCAGTGTATGTCATCTGTCAAATTGGGAAAATATGGGAATGAAGCATATGATTCATTACCTGTGTGGACAGGGCTTTTTTTTTTTTTTCCCTAGCCAATTGTTGCAAGTGCAAACTTATGTCGGTGCTTGATTTATCGAGGAAATGTGTAAAGGAACATACAGATGGAAGGAACCGGAGCTCCAGAGTCCAGACTATGTTTGATACTAACTAACAAGGACTGATACAGATCTGATTGCCAAGTTCCCATCAAATGCGCCGTGACGGGTGAAACATTCAGTTCATTGTATTCATATAGCAGGCTAAAAAATCATATTCATATAAATATCCAAAACGCTTAACTAAATACAGTGTTTTTCCCCAGCCCCAGCGCAGGCAACGCAAATGGTACCAGTCACCACCAAAGACAGTGGGGAAAAAGTTTTTTTTTTATCATCAGAATTCAGAAACGATCAAAATGGGGCTTTTTTTTTTTTGTTCAGACATCAATTTTTGACCTGGCGTGGCCCGGGCCCGGACCGGCGACGCGGGTGAAGCTGAGGAGGCGGACGACGGAGCCGCGGCGGAGGGCGCCGCCCCTGGCGAGGCGGTGGAGGGCAGGGGCGAGCGTCGCGTGGTGCGAGTGGACGCCGTCGGAGAGCAGGAGGTGGTACCCCGCCGACGCCGGCGCCGGCAGGATGTCGGTGCCGTCGGGCACGTGCGTCACGTCCACCACCTGCAGCACGGGGTGCCACCCCCCGGCGCCGCGGTCGGCGGCTCACTCCACAGCGCCGGCACGGCCTCCTGCGTCAGGTCGGCCTTCAGCCCTCCCCCATGCCGATGTCCCGGAGCTGGAGCGAGCGACGGACGACGACGACGCGGTCGCAGGAGCAACAGTGGAGTGGGTGGGGTGGTCGGGTTGGAGGATTCGCAGGAGCAACAGGTGAGGCCGGCTGAGTCTTGTCTCCTCTCCTGTGACAGAGTGACAGGACAGGGCAAGACGAGGCGGTGTCACGGATACCGAGGCGGCGACGCGGCGTGGTGTGGACGGTGGACTAGCCGGCCGGGGAGAGTCCGTTGCGTGTGATGGAAGGGGAGAAGCTTGCTACGACACGGAGACCAAAATGACCCTGCTATCACTGTTGCTATCTTCCTTCTAAATTGACGTTTGATTTTTTAACTTAAAATTTGATCACTCCTCTTATTTAAAATATTGAAATAAATAAAATCAAATTTAAGTCATTTTATTAATAAAGTAAGCCACAATAAAAGAAATAGTTTTTGGCACAAATTTTTAAATAAGACGAGTGGTCAATTTTTTTAAAAAAAAGTCAATGTCTTATAATTTGGGATGGAAGAAGTATTGGGACTTTTATAAAGTTAATACGCTAACCTGACACTATTAATAAAAAAAGAGACTGAGAGTTTCATAAAAATAGAGATAGTTTTATAAGAATGCAACTTTTTTATAATGTTTTCAAAATCTTAATACATTGAAACAGGGTCATGAAAATTGAAACCTTCACTGGAACTAGCCTAAGTGATACTCCCTTCATCCTCGAAACGATGCAACTACACATTTCGTACCAACAAAATTAAACTCAAAGGCTTTTAATTTCGTTTTTCAAAACTTTTCACCTATCAAATCGAATGTCTGGAGACAGTATTAAATATAGACTATAAAATAACCAATTGCATATATTGCGATAAATCTATGAGACGAATCTTTTAAGTCTAATTAGTCTATGATTTGATAATATGATGCTACAGTAAATATATATTAATGACATATTAATTAGGTTTAATAATTGCCTCGCAGTTTCCTCACGAGTTCTATAATTTGTGTTTTTTTATTAGTGTTCAAATACCTCGTTCGACATCCTATAGAACATCCGGATGTAACACGCTAAAACTTTTCACCTCAAGATTTAAACACCCCCCCTAAATGACCAAACTAGACGTCGTGAGTCAGCCGTTGGGCTCTATGCCTCTATCTCACGTGGATGATAGCTTGTAGAACTTGAACCTGACACTATTTGCGAGGGCTTCTCCGAAGAAGCCGAAGTTGTTTTGGAGGTGCCACAAATTGTAACTCCTCCAAAATGGCTTCAGATTTTTCACTGAAAAAGGATTTCAAATGCCTCCTCCTAAGGGCCTCTTTGGCACAACTCCTGCGGGCTCTGGCTCACGGCATTGTAACGCGCAGAAGTCGCTGCAGGCCTCGGGAGGAGCCGAAGCTGTTTTAGAGGGGCAAAAAATTGTGACACCTCTAAAATGGCTCTGGATTTTTCACTGAAAAATGGTTCCAGATGGCTCGTCCTAAGGGGCCTTTTTGGTGCAGCTCCCACGGGCTCTAGCTCCGACATTGTAACGCACAGAAGCTGGTACAGGTCTCCGGAGGAGTCGAAGTTGTTTTAGAGGGGCCACAAATTATGACTCTTCCAAAACAGCTCTAGATTTTCCACTGAAAAATGGCTCCAAACGAATCCTCCTAAGGGCCTCTTTGCTGCAGCTTCCGTCGGCTGTGGCTCCGGCATTATAATGCGCAAGAACCGAAGGAGCTAAAAAACAAGCTTCTAGTGCTCCTATGAACAATGCACGGTGCTAGTGAGAGAAAAATAGATTCTGTAAATAGTGCACAAACAATATCACTAGAATCCAGAGCACCGAAATCTACGCCAAAGGGACTCTAGACCATTTGATAGGATTCCTCACTACCAAACGTAGGTCCCCTCAGAAGGAGTCGGAGCCACTAAACGAGGCCTTCATTCTGTATAGCAGTGTCAATGTCCAGATGAAATCGTTGCTCCCAGATAAACATGCATCGGCTGGACATTCCAGCAAGATAACAAGCAATTTAATGTTAAGCATTCATTCCAGCAGATTAGCATGCACCAAGTGAACTGAACACTAATACAAGGTCCTTGCAAGTCAATAAACATATACCGATCCATGACATGCCGGAGCCATACGACCGTCCCTACTTGACGCATAATACTGCCGCTGAATACTACTGGAGTAGCAAAACGTTGTCAAGTCATCACTGATTCCAAGCGGAAAAAGTCTACTTCACCCCCCAACTATGGGGGGTGGACTACATAACCTCTAACTATGAAACGGTCTGATTTACCCCTAAACTTTTCAAAACCGTCTATTTTACCCCCAGGTGGTTTTCCAAAAGGCGGTTTTGCTACAGTAAATAGGGTTTTGCTACAGTAATTCCAGGATTGCTACAGTATGGGCGGTTTTGCCTTTCATTTTTTATTTATTTTCGCTGAATCTTTGAAAAATCATAATAAATTATAGAAAAATCATAAAATGGAAAATCTAATTTTGTTGGATTCCGCATGAGTAGATCTACACAGTGAATATATAATATAGTATGCTTTAGTACAAAATTTTTGCTAGTATTTTTCTTTTCTATTTATTTCGACTGAATCTTTGAAAAATCATAGTAAATCATAGAAAAATCATAAAATGGAAAATTTAATTTTTTAAAACTCCACATGAGTAGATCTATAGAGTGAATATATAATATAGTATACTTTAGTCTAACAAAATAATTATAGAAGCTACAGTTATGAATCATATTAATTAATTATAGAAAAGCATAAATATAAAGCTACAGCAAGAACTTTGTGCTAAAACATATCATATTATATATTCACTCCGTAGATCTGCTCATGTGGAGTTCAACAAAATTAGATTTTCTATTTTATGATTTTTCTATAATTTACTATGATTTTTCAAAAATTCAGCCGAAATAAATAGAAAAAAGAAAAATACTAGCAAAAATTTTGTACTAAAGTATACTATATTATATATTCACTGTGTAGACCTACTCATGTGGAGTCCAACAAAATTAGATTTTCTATTTTATGATTTTCTGTGGTTTATTATGATTTTTCAAAGATTCAGCGGAAATAAATAAAAAAAGAAAAATCAAAACCACCCGTCCTGTAGCAATCCCGGAGTTATTGTAGCAAAACCTAGGTTACTGTAGCAAACCGCCGTTGGAAAACCGCCTAGGGGGTAAAATAGACGGTTTTGGAAAGTTCAGGGGTAAATCAAACTGTTTCATAGTTGGAGGGTTATGTAGTCCACCCCCCATAGTTGAGGGGTGAAGTAGACTTTTTCCATTCCAAGACATACACACTTAAGCTACTACAGGAGTCCAGGCATTGCTAATGCACCATCCTGATACAACACCAAGTGCTTCAAGGCACTGCTGAATACTAGTGGAGTAGCAAAACATTGTCAAGTCAGTGATTCCAAGCCATTCACACTTCAGCTACTACATACAAGAGTCCAGGCATTGCTAATGCACCATCCTGAAGTGCTTCAAGGCATACAACTACGACTTACTGCATATATAGAGTGCACCATGCACCCAACATTCCAACAACAGCTTCATCTAGGAATCACCTCGCGGCTCCCGCGCGATCACGGCTCGTCCTCCTGAAATAACACACATCCGCCGAGTTGCTGTAATTGGAGGATCACCGCACAGTACAAACCTGTGTTAGGCATGGCGGGGCTGTGAAAATCCGAACCTGGCCCTGAACCCTCCTGCAGAAGTGTCAATCTGCCCCCAGAGGCAGCGGGACTCGGCCGATGGATTCACCTTCTATGACTTGAGAACAATGCACTTCACGCCAGACCTTCAGCTGGAACACATACTCCTTAGTCCTTACCAACGGCACTCAGTATGATATCACCCTGTTTGTACTTCATCGAGTAGAGGTCCTTTGCCGTGCAGCCAAGTATCTTTTCCGCAGCCTCTTCATACGCGGTAGCCCAAGCCGTGCCCGTGTGATCCTGGATCTGAATGCGGACCGAGCACCAATACTTGGGATCCAAAAAGGTATCCCCACATCTGTCACAGAGCCATATCCCACCAACATCACCAGTTGCCTTACCATTGCATTGCTTACCATTGACCACTAGCGGGCAGGTAACACGGTATTGGAGCTCAGTTACACGTGAGATAGTAGCCTTGACGGTGATGACATCTGGCTTATCTGAGTACCCTAAGTTTTTATCCTTGATCTGTCCAACCAATGTCCAGACAGGTGTTTTTTCCAATAGTTCCACAGAAGATAGCTTCATTGATCTGCTAATGCTCAACACCCCAGAGTTCCTTGGCGGTTTGTAGAGCTTGAGACTCCCAATCAGTGCGCACTCTGTTTGCAGTATTTCTAACTGCAAGATGAAGATGGTCCTGAAAAAAAATACAAGATATAATAGGGATTCAGGAATGATCAACATAACTTCCAAGCAGTAAGCCACTAGGGAATGTAGACACTGTAGATAAATGCAGTTAGGTTATTGCAGACATATTCAAGGGACACATTTTTCTCAACTGAATGAGCTGAAGTAAGATTTAGCACAGCCCAAAACTGCCACCCTTCAGATGCCACAGTGCTGAGCCGCTCGTCTTGGGAACAATTTAGCTTAAATAACACAAGTGTATTAAAATATTATTACCACTACCCACAAAAGAATGCAATTCTAGGTGCACTCTAAATGTGTGTAAAGTTTAACCAAATATATAGGTAAAACTATTAATTTATGACACCAAATAAGTGTAATATGAAAATATATCGCATGAAAAATCTAATGATACTTATTTGATATTATAAATATTGATACTTCTTATTTATAGTTAGTCAAACTCAAGATACCTTAACTTGTTACTATGCTGCCATTGCATTCTTTTTCTGGACAGAGGGAGTAAAAGAATAGTGGGATGTCAATGTACGACAAGTGCTAGATTAGTACAGTAACTGTTTAAATCCATAAGAGGACCTAAATTTTGTTCTGATTTTTTGTAAGGAAGCATAGAGCACCTGTGCTTCTGTACTCTCCGAAAGAAACTAAGCTACACATTTAGTACGATGCTGTAGTCAATTAACAATGACAGAAAAAGGCAGGTCCACCTCATAACTTTTCATTAGTTTGGCATGGAATCTCAAACCTATGGATCTATTGGCAACACATGTATTTGACATGCATGCTGCACGAAATTTTACAGAAATGGGGGAGAGAATTCCAGATTAAAAACAATCTGCAAGGCATTGGTGCGGAGAAAAAGCGTTAATGCCGGCATGAAGTGATGATAGCAATGCTAACCAACTAACTAGTTTGCAAATCACCAGTCAACATCAAATCGGAGTTTGCTTTTCTTTGGATCTTGGTCTGGTAAGAAAATCCAAAAGCTTACACCCAGAACATCTATGTTTGACTCCACAAGGACATTGATTTTACATGTATTGTGCCCAAGAGCCATCTTAAGGCGGTTACAAACTAGCATTGCATGTTATCTGTCAAATTGGTAAAATACGGGAATGAAGCATATGATTCATTATCTGTCAAACTTATGTCGGTGCTGATTTATCGAGGAAATGTTTAAAAAAAACATACAGTTGAACCTTGTAATAGATGGAAGGAACCGGGACTATGTTTGATGCTAACTAATAAGGTTTATGATACAAATCTGATATGCCAAGTTGCCATCAAATGCGCTGTGACAGGTGAAACATTCATAAATATCCAAAACGCAGAACTAACCCACAATGGTTTTTTTCCCCAGCGCAGGCAACGCAAATGGTACCAGTCACCACCAATGACAGGGGAAAGAGTTTTTTGGTTATTCATCAGAAAACAGTACCAAATCCCTAGACCAAAATGGGACCTTTTTTGTTCAGACAGATCGATTCTTCACCTGGCAGGGCCCAGGACGGGTAAACTGACGAAGCTGAGGAGGCGGACGACGGAGCCGCGGCGGAGGGCGCCGCCACTGGCGAGGTGGTCGACGGCAGGGGTGAGCATTGCGTGCTGCGAGTTGACGCCGTCGGAGAGCAGGAGGCCGTACCGCGCCGGCGCCGGCTGCAGGGCGGTGCCGGCGGGCACGTCCGTCACGTCCGCCACCTGCAGCACGGGGTACCACCCCGGCGGCACGGACGGCGGCTCATCACTCCATAGCACCGGCACGGCCCCCTGCGTCAGGTCGGCCTCCAGCGGCAGGGGCGAAGCCAGGATTTTCTGTCGCTGGGGTCGAGACAATCCCATAATATTAAGTGGGTATTTAGACCATAAGGCTAAAGTTTCTTTGTCACATTGGATATTGGGGTTTTGATTAGAGAACTAAATATGAGTTACTCTTTTCATTTCAAAAAAGTAAATTTTAGAGTTTTCTAAGTCAAAATATAATATCATACAATATCATATATAGTATAAAAAATATGTATAAAATAACATTATAGTAACCGACAAATTATAGCAAAAGAAGCTTTTACAGTAGTAGTTACCTGACGTAGAGAAGGTGTTGTTTCTAAATTCAGAGTTCAGATGCTAATAGCATGTCCCGGTGTCCGGCGAGCATTACGGTATCACTAATCACTATCAATGGCTGCTTCCGGCTGCCGGCGCCGGCGCCGGCGAGTCACAACCTTCCTGCTGCCTATCGATTGCCGCCGCCCGGTGTATTCGCGATGGGAGTGGGAGCTGTAGCGTCTGAGGCTTCGAGGAAATGACGTTTGGACTTTGGACTTTGTACTTTTGGTTCTGCTGTAGACTCGGACGATGGGCATATCCCGCATATGTGCAAAACAATGGAAAATGGGCTTTCATCGTGGTGGGCTTATTAGCCTGAACGTGCTAGTTTCACCTTGAACGTCCGTGTTAACTTCGTGATGGCCGACTGAGACTACAGACGCTGGACTGCCAGGCTGCCGGGGTCGTATTATTTTTTTACTGGGGTCTTTCATGGTGAAAATTTGTTCGTACAAGACGTTAGCTACAAGCCGTCGGTGTCGGCCGACCCCGGTGGCTGAACGTAGCTTCGCCACTGCTCCAGCCCTCCCCCCATGCCATGTCCCGGAGCAGGAGCGGACGACTCCGGACGACGACGACGCGGTCGCGGGCGCAGGAGCAGAGCAGAGTGCATTGGAGTGGCAAGTGTTGACTCTCTCTACTAGTCTTGTCTCCTCTGCTGTGACAGGACAAGACGAGGCGGTGTCGCGGATCCCGAGGCGGCGCGGTGCCGACGGCGGTCGGTGGGGATGAGGCCGACAGGGTGAGCGCGCTTGTCCTTGCGTCGCGTGTGATGGAAGGGGAGAGCTTGCTATGACAGGGAGTGACCAAAATGACCCTGCTGTTGGGAGAGCAATATCGCTGTTGCCATCTGTAGAAGTGATGAAAAAACGTTTTTTTTTTCTCGGTTTTAGACGTCATCATAATTGAACTTATCACAAAATCTAGTAAACACTTGTTAATATATTGGACTCGGGTATCTTCTTCGCTGAAAGATAAGCTAGACTAACACGAAGTTGATTGAACCTAACAACGGAGAGACCAAACCAAATGAGGTCCATCAACTATTGAGAAGACAAGACATCTACTAGATAGACTGCGTGTTTGGTTTGGAGAGCGAAACCCTTCGGAATTAATTGATCCGGCATGAGGCCATTGGGCGGTTTTCGTCCAATGTTTTTGCTCTCATGTGATATTGGCTAGCAACATACCAGTTAAATTGATGCAAATAAAACACAATGTTAGAAGCCAAGTAAATGAAAATGATACATTCAAATTTAATTAAATAAATACA